>PNEQ01091223.1:0-33599 GCA_003012365.1 Medauroidea extradentata | reverse complement strand
AACCCTTCAACTGTAAAAAAAAAAAAAAAAAAAAAACCCAGTAACTTCAACAGGGCAAAATGTAGCAGTCGAAGTAATAGTGATGTGAAAGGAACATGCATAGTAGTTTCCAGATTAAAAAAACTTTATTTTGAATACGGAAGACATAATGACGTAGATATAAAATCTTTTTATCGAAGAAAAGTGACGCTTAAAAAGGAACGTAAAAAATAGAATCACAAATAAAAAAAATAATATCAAGAGATGAGAAAATAAGCACTACAGATTACTGGATTACATGAAACTATTGCAAACAAATGACCGCATCCACAGTTGAATCGGTCATTGATAATATGCACAATGTCCAAAAATCATAAATGTGCCAAGTCATGTAAGTCCATTGACTTAGTTTTGTTTAACAGAGCAAAAAAAAAAAAACATGCGTTTGTTTGTATGTACGGAATGTAAGGACTAAGTTCCTTTCAACATCAGTCAGTCTGACATTAAACAAAATATACATTCCATTAGAACCAAATTGAGTGCATTTTAACAATGTCCGATTCAATTCCCAATTAAAGAATCAGAGTGTTTTATTCTGAGAAAAATCAGTATTTAAAGCAACTGTCTGTCTCATTCCAAAACTATTTGAATGCATTACACAAAAAGTTCGTAGGCCTAGAGAATGTACATACGTGTAAATGCATTAAAAATTATTGACTTCATCCTCAAAATGTAACAAAATATTCCTTAGCAACATGTAGGATACATGCATCTTTTGAATTTTCGATGCAGACTAAAGGTACAGAATATAAAAGTTGTACGTTATTCACAAATACCACTTACTGTATTGAGAAATACAAATATGGGTTTTTTAATGTTTCCGCGTATCAGCAAGGGATAAGTCACTCAGTTCAGTTTTTGCTGCGCATAATTTGTAAGTTGCTATACGAATAGGCCTATACAATTTCTATTTTTTTTGGGTCATACTCGAGATTTTTAAGACGTTTACCAATATAGTTGAGCTATGAATTGCCCACTCCTCAAAGGAAGGAGTGTTAAAATGAACAGGAGATGACACTCAGTGAAATTATAATCCTATCTTGAGTTGCTTGATTTGAAGAAAAAAATTTGAATTGCAAGTAACTTCCAGTTCTAAATCAGTCTAGGAAATTATGTGTCAAGTAATTGAAGGCCATATACCTACAGTTGCTAATGCCAGCAGTTTGATGACAGTGTGGGTACAGAAATCTGCTAAATGTAGATTGTACGGACCTAGTGTCTACTCAAGTGTTACCTAACACACTGTTAGGCTATTTCCTTGTTAAACATTCAGCTACGTTGTATCACCAACATTTACTCTCTTGTTAGTTACTGGGGTGTTAAAGTATTTGGTGCCGCTTTAAATGTGTAAGTTGGCAACGTATATAGTTCCCAGAAACGTGGTGATTACTATACCGAAAACGGGAACGATGTTGGCAAGTGTGTAATGTTTATTTACAATATTTATTTTTACATTTTACAAAGATCATACAGAAAGTTATATCTTTGCAAAGGCGATGTGATATATCGAATATGCACGCAAGCTTTTATACGAGTATGATATTTTATAACACGTTCTTTCTGTACAATAAAAATTTAACTAGAGTTATTACATAATTAAAACCGCCTATAAAACACTACATTAAAAGTACCGTTGTGACGTGTTTATTAAATGAGGTTTTTGAACTAAGCCGTTGCTTATAAACGTAATTAGAAAAAAATGTGCACTGATAAAAGCATCGGTGTAATGGATTCCCCACAATACAACTACTCAAATATTGAGTTGTTATACACAGTGTATATTGTTAAATAGTTAGAAGGTTTATGTATTTCACAAAGTATCGACTTAAGTTTAGGCACATTTAGAAGATCGGATGATGGTGGTGAGAAATCCCATTTTGCGAACAAAACTCATATTATGGTGCTGCAATCTCCTTAAAAAATATAATTTTAATATTATTTTAAATTAAAACTTCAACACAAGCCCACAAAACAGACAAAACACCCCCTATGTATGATAGAGAATTTTGAAAGTAAACCAATTGCGTACATAACACGCAAGGAGACAAAGCAAATTACAATAAACGAAAAAAAATTGCTACAACAGAAAGGAAGACACAAACAACTCGGAGACAACACTATATCGGTCAACGAAAAATGGTACTTCACGAGAATTTAAATAAATTTCTTAAGCATGACGTTTGTTGGATAAAACTAGTGTTGTCTCCAAGTCGTTTGTGTGTTTATCTGCTTTAGCAATCATTAGTTTGTTGGAAGTTGTGTTTTCACCTTGTGTTTTCTGTTTGCTGTTTTACTTATAAAATTCAGTATATTTTAAATTTGTACTTTTTGGATGTTTTGTCTGTTTGTTTTGACTGTCTGTATTGTTCCTCTGATAAATAGTAAATTATAGTACAGTAACAATTATGATGATCGTGTCTTGTCGTTACATTTGACTGAAATCATTTAGGATTCAATTTTTGCATTTTGGTTGTCACAGAACACATAGTTTTCTGCCAGCAAAACTTAATGTATATACGCAAACTTATTTATTCTCATAAAATGTATCTTATCTAGAATGCTTATATTGTACGTAAGTTATTATACGGATCTATAATCATGTAAGTATTTAATATTTGTCGTACATCCAACGGATCTACTATGTAAACTACGAATATCACCTAGGTATATTTTTCGTACGAAATGTAGTTCAAGAAACGAAATTGTATAGAAAGATAGCGATAATTCTCTGACCCAATATGGAAAATTATATAATCAGGTTCGTGCAAGTTTGTGAACATATCTGAATCTAGAAACATCAAACTGGAATGAAATACAGTTGGACACAGAAAAACAGTTTCAAAGATCATAGGAATGAAATACAGTTGGACCAGAAACAACGTTTCTTAGAAAGGAGTTCATATGTATGTTGTGTTCGGGCCATTCTTAATATATAAAGTAGGTTTCATATATATTTAAATTTTTACAGATAGCACACGTAAGTTAATTTTTTTCTTTGTGCCCATTGAGTCTAGGTTTGTTTAACTCTTATTTCTGGTTGTAGAAACCTATCTTTTTCACTAGCGTTTTATTGAAAAAGTTTACAGGAAATGCTAGTTCCAACTTCGGTTTGTATAAAAACTAAAGTTTAGTTGAAATGCATAATCACAGTTTTAAATTTTGTCTTCGCACTTGGAACCCACAGAAATTGAATTATGTAATCGACTTAATATCCTTTGCTTTCGTCGAAGTTCCTCAATATGAAAGTAGTGGCGTTTTTTTATTCACATATTCATAACTATTCAAAAAATATTTTTATCGTAAACATTAAGGTGATTAATGGAGTGAAGGTATTTAAAATAGTTGGTGTTACATTTGAAAATGTGTAATTTATATAATGAAAAACAGCTCGTGTAAAATGTTTTAATGCCATTCATGTATTTTAATGGGAACTGATGAACTCATCTTAAGTAATCTATCATATGTTGAATTTAATATTGATTTACTTTGAAAATATTTGTTGGTTTCTTCAAACCGTTTTGTATTTCATCATGGGCTGTAAACATGTATTATATAACTTTATATATATGGGGAAATAACGACAACGATGGAGATTAGAGCAGAGTAACAGGAACATATTGGCTATTTCATCTCTTTTTAATCATACATGCAAAATAGTATCGAAATAACATGAAATTAACGGAAGTAGGTATTATTTAGTCTTGCAAAGTAAACTGTGGAAGCCGAACCATGAGCTTTACAAAACATGGTTGCAAAGAGGCTGGCTATTCCTGGAGGATGTCAATCGTTGCTGAGTCCAAGCTTGTAATTAGGTGTTCTGACTGGTGTCTTCCAAACTGGTCATCTAAATTACATAAGATGTACCTGTTCTTCGAAATGCACCAGATCTTCAATTATATGTTTTTAGTCAGTAAGTCACATTAAGTTGGAAAAAATAAAACAATAAACAAGGTCCGCTTTTTTTCTCATAAATTGAATGGTAAAATATCAATTTGACAGGATTTGTTAAATTAAAGGGCACGCATAACTTTTGGTCTGATATTCCAAACGACGTTAACGATTAAGTAATAAATTACAGCTTGAGGGAAAAGTCCATTATACATATTTTCAATATTTACTGAACTGGCTATGAAGCCAGAAATAAATATTATATTAATTTTCGTAGATCTCGAAAATATCTTAAATATGAACCGATTAATAAATACAGTTAACTGGAACAATTCTAGTAAGAAGAATATCGTTTAGGTAATAGTTCGTTTACATCCGAATCATTTAACTAGAAATGAAATCGGATACGTAAAATTTAGCTCCTGCGAATAAAGAGCTTCCGATGGAAGGATGGAAGGTAAAACGTTTTAACTTAAGTTTGGTCTTTAGTATAAATAATAATGACATTATTGCAAATTCGTCAGTTCAATTTCTATTCATTGGATAACATTACAAATTAAACTATATTTATAATAATTTGTTGCAAAATTGAAAATAAAACTGGAAAGCAGTAATGGCGATCTTAATTATCTTATTGTGGTGGGGATACATTATAGCTTAGAATGTTGTAGTAGGCGACAGCAAGACGGTTGCTTCAGTATAAATTTTGCAATCACATGGAGCGTATCTAATTAAAGTAAACTTAAATAAAATTCAGAGGAAGTTTTTAATAATTTTTCTATATCTACTCACAAGAAAAATAAGATGTGAAATGTAGTTTATAAGCAAGTATGGTGTTAGTACACAAGCATATACTGTAATAAGGTATATACAAGTATGGTAATAGTTAATTAAGTGTAAAGTAATGTGAAAACAAAATTTAAAAAATAATATAGATTTACAACATACAACTCTATCGAAAATGTAATGACTAAGTTTAATTTTATAATTTGGCATTTAAAAGTATCTTTCTTCGATTAAGCGTGTGATGTATTTTTACCCAGGCAACGTCGGGAATTACAGCTGGTAAATAACTTTTGCAACCGAAACTGATTCTAGTGAACCATCGTTTCTCAAAGTTTTACATATTGCTTTATTTATGATTGACTTCATAATTTAACATGCAATATTACCAGAAAAAACTAAGCTTAACGGTTTTGTGGAAACATTATCTACTACAACGTCATTTTAAAACTTCCATTAGGTTATCAAGTCTGCCGAGTTACTGTATCGGTTCAATGACGTCTACAGAATCATAACGAAATGTAAGATTCTGTTTTAATTGAACTTGTAATACTTGTATTACAAATAATCGTAACGAGGATACACAGAATGACGGTACCATAAGAACATTTAATCTATATTGTAATTTAATACACGAAGTGAATTTTCTTGTAAAATAGTATTTCCTGTGACAATATAAGCCTACCGATAGAAATTCCTTCGATGACCTAAACTTGATATGTGCACTATATTAAAAATAAAGGAATTTTTTGTTTTCCGTCAAAACGTGATAGAGTATAACAAATACAAAAATGAGGTTATCGACCCATGAATTTTATATATATATATATATATATATATATATATATATATATATATATATATATATATTAGTAAGATTGTTAACTGGAAATCATATCATAGTCATTATTCCATGAAATATTATCGTTGTAACACTTCGATAATACTCTCACGTACATAAAATAAACAAGAGTCGAACTGAACTGGCACAGGTTAGCCTACTTCTCAGGAACATTATGTCACACGTAAAAAACATGAGTTTTGGCAGTAATACAGCGGGAAATCGAACATAGCACTGTCAACGACCAAGCATTCTCATTCCACTCGTAATTTTTCCTGCTCTCTCATTCTACCTAATCGTCTGCTGTAGGCAGCCATCTGGTCGCCATCTTGGTATGTTCTGACTACGTGCTTCACAGCCATAGTTGATAGCATTTGTACTCTGTTCAGGTTAAAATAAGCTCTTTTAAAAAGACCATGTAATTATTTGCTTCTCAGTTAATTTGTTTCTTTTCATCACCTATCAATATTAACATATCAGAGAATATATATTAATAAGTATCGTATGAGGAGTGCGGATGATGGCATGTAATTAGATCTTACATTGGAGAGACGCCGAAATGAGAGGGGTGGGGGAGACGGAAGATCCCCGAGAAAACCCGTCGACAAACGGCATCGTCCGGCACGATTCTCACACACAGAAATCCGGGAACCGAACCACCACGGCTCGGATCAGAGTATGAAGCAGAGTTCTCAGTGTTTACCAGACTCAGACGTTTCGTCCGAAAACAAAATAATATACTATTTTTTGTTTATTGTTATTCTTGACAAGACGACTCTTACTTTAGCGAGAACAGCCTATAGGCATTCCAGTCACGTGACCCGACCTCCTCCTACTACCCGGCCGAGAAATGTTGGCTCGCCTGACGCAGGGCGCGCATCGTAGGTCGCTCGAGGGAGGCAATAAAAACGTCACGAGGCATAATCTACAACTGTGGAGTTTCACGAGTTGTACAGCTGTCGCCCTCTTTGAAACTTCCAGGCCTGGGCTCTAAGAACTCTTTAAGTGCTAGGAGCGCTGCGGTCGCACACGCATACATATGCGACAACGTATCAGCAGGATTGTAAAGAGTAGTAAGATCGTGCTGTGGGCGATTATCCTGAATGAAATTACGAAACATGTCCAATAACTGGCCATTATTTACTGGCGAACAATTGTTTTTAATTTTAACTCGTACGAAGATTGTAAAGAAAATCTATAAAATGTAATTATAACTAAACTTTCTGTTGTTAAGATGTTTTTTTACTGTCAACATAAACAAAAAGCTAATTGATATAATATTTCACATAGATAAAAACCAAAACTTGCACTGGACGAAATAGTTGTTGACGGTTGTAGTAATTCGAACCTTTGAATCGTTTAAAGAGAATAGGGTAGGGTTGGGGGTGATAAAAAAATGGGGAGGGTAAAGAGTATGGTTTGACGAGGTTTTGGAAACCAGGCAAAGAAAGCCTGCACATACTAGACGACACTTAACTCAGTTTGATTCCATTAAATCCAGCAATTTGAGCGCCGTGTACTCGGAGACAATTATGCACATGGTGAATGGACAAGCGTAGATATTATTGCGCACTTCGTGGTCCTGAGCGCGCCCGTTATCTACTGATTACACTAATATAAGTTCAAAGCAGTGACAGTGTTTACATTATTGCAACAAACTGTAGCTAACTGTGACTCGATGCTTGTAATATTTATATTTTCGCTAAAATAATGCTCACAATATTGATACGAATCTCTCAATTTTCGCTGAGTTAAAAATTATATATATAATTTATTGACCTAACATTGAAAATTAAAAACAAACACTCTCGTGGGTAGAAGGTAGAAATTTTTACATTTCATATTGAAATTACGTTCAATTGAATTCAGTTTTGGTGCAAATAGAACTGAAAGAATGCTCGACTGAAGATTTTCAAAAGTGAAAAATGCGTAGCTTTACATTTATATTTAGTAGTTTTAATTTATAGATGTAATTAATTGCAATATTATCTCCAATGGAAAAATTTAAACATCCGTATTATATTTACATAACGGCATTCCCAGTCATAATATGCATGTGACGTCACATCACTCTAAAAAGGCCAATGAACTTAACTAAAAACAAAAAAAAAATCTGTGATTTGGATGTCACTGACAGTTTACTAAAGACTATAAAAACACAAACTACATATTTTTGTATTTTTAATCAATTTTCTGGAAAGAAAACTAAACACACATTTATTTCTGCAGTTAATTTTTTCAAAATTATAAAAATAATTTGTTTTATGTTTTATGCCTGTAGCGTGTTTGGGGTTACGTTTCTTCTCATGTACCAGTAAACGTATGTCCGCAATACTTATCTGCGAAAAGAAAAAAAAAAATCGGGCTACTTGTGAAAAAATTTAATACCCCACGCACATTAGAAGCATTCTTTTGTAGTCTTTAAACTTGACTAAAACCGACCTTTTCCAGACGGTTGTTTCAGACGGTATGTGTACCGAAACGGTTTGAAATTACGTTCTACAACTACATTAGACTTTGATACAATAACGCGTTCAATGGAACGATATGGTCACGGCTTAACGTTCCACAGTAAAGACGATACGGCGGGAACCCTGCGCGTGAGTTTACGACTTTGGCCGTAGAGGCGATATCACAATACAAGTGCCGGCCGACGTCGCTCGTAGCGCCTCAGCGATTTTCACCTCACACACAAAAAAACTCAAAATTGACCGGGCAGTTTCATAATAAATAGTCTGTAACATCTCATTACTGTGTAAATTTTTTAATGTTAGTAAATCAGTCAGCAATGGTCGGGAGTATGCTGCCGTAACATGCAAGGTTTAATTGTGACATGCCGTTACAGGTGTTTGAATAAATTGCATACTAAAATTTTTCCATAGGTGTATAATGCAGTCACTAATAACGTCTTCAAAACTGACACTAATACGTGCCGGTTGAAAAAAGGTAATTTTCAAAATATCGACACATTGCTCATGACAAATTTTACACCTCTCCACATAACTCCATTTTACTACTGTGATTATTATATTCCAAATTATGTCGAGCTAAGTTCTGTACCTTTATAATTCCTTACGATGACAGCTTAAGTAGGCAAGTTTTCTTGCGTATATCCATGTTGACACATGTAAGGGAGGATGACCAGACAAGATGGTGCAATGGTAAAACACTCGGCTTGCATTCTTGAACACATCAATAAGATTCGGGGTCGTCATTATGATTAAATTTTATATTACCTTACGAAGTCACTCCGGGTGAATTCAGGGATAGCTCCTAACTGAAGACAATGACCAATGCCTTCCTAGTTTTCTGTAACAAAGGTGGAAGCTTGTGGTAACAGCAGCCAGCTCTCTTGCCTATGTCGCCCCCGACAGTTTGAAGAACTGATGTGGGAGATGAGGTGAGTGTGGATCGGCGGAGGAGAATGGATCAGGTAGGATATTGGAGTACCCAGATGATAACCTCACACGATGACAACATCCATTACACTAGGCTGTTCAGAATAAATTGAGCGCTACCTACAATTTTCTGCGAGTCATAATGCCACCACCTTTCCCTTTTTAAATACGAAAAATTCCACGTAACTAAAACTAATGTGAACTATTTATAACTCTCAAAACTTCGATAGCCTCAATAAATATACTATTTAAAATTTTTTTTAAGTCTTGTGCAGTACTCACTTTAAAGTGAACCAGTTATACCTACCTACGTGCGAACACTTGGTCAGTAAATTTCCGGTCATGGCCTCGATATACTAGAATTTCCTGAGGAATCTGAATAACATAAGATTAGTGCAATTAGCACTATTTTTTTTTTAAATTTTTACAGCGATATTCTTGGAAAACAATTTATACATTTACTATTTGTTTGCCTACTAAAGCTGTTCTTATGTAAAATTGCAAATCATATATTGCATTATAGCCTTATATTTGTACTTGCGCATCAAAACATAGCATTTAAATTACATATTTTATTCTGAATATGAAAATTAACTTAACTGTTCAATAACTATGAGATACTAATTATCCCTTATCATAAGATGGGGTAAAAATGATTCACCGAGGTTGAAATTGATGTGTTTATGATTATAAACCGCACACTTTACCCGTAGACCAACTCAAATTACACATTAGTTGCTCTTTTTTTATTCGTTTACAGTGAAAATACATTTGCTTAGTTATCTTTCCCATGATTTTACTCGTACATTCGCTTAGTTACCGCTGAATACTTAGCGAAGACTGTAAGTTTTAAACAACTTACAATTTACAGCTAATCCATTATTCTGTTTGAATGGAGGGATTTGCTTAGTTTTCTTACAAATAAAATCATTGTCTCTTTACAAATAAGTTACTTTGCAAGGAAAATATTCGTACTTCTACAAATGTCAGTTATTGAACAAAGAAATACATGGTAATATTTCAAAAATTTCCAAATTGTACACACAAACAACCGCGGATCATACCGTGATTATAATATTATGCAAAGTTTATTAAATGTGTACTAATACAGCTCTTAAGTGAACAGCTACGATCCATAACTTTGATCCCTGTCTCAAGCAAAGTCAAAGTGGATTGCCGGGTTGAAGTCAGCTACAAGATGTACCAGAACAATGGAAAATTTGAAATGTACAGTTGTATGCGCAACAAAATATTGAGAAAAAGAAAAATCTTGTCATTAAGAGTGCGTGGTAGATAAATAAAGTCGAAATCATCAATTGATTTTTATGCTTATGTCGAAGCCAACATGGATAAAATGCTCAATGACAATCCTAGATAATGGTATTTGCCAACTTTATCAGTAAATATTTATCCAGATTTACTAATTCGTTACGTGTGATCTCTTGCGCCGCAGTTAAATGATCGACGTTCCGGCGTCAGAGACTGTGCCTCAGAAGTTCGTAACACTGGAAACAATTTTGTTTAAAACGTTGGCTTAAAATATTGTCTAGGATTGCTATTGTTTAATTTTCGCAAATTAGCTTCAAGACACCTACAGTTCAATATTAATGCTTTTAGCGTTGAATTATGTACCACACCCTCTTAAGGACATTAAACCCGTAAAAAAAAACTATTTTTTATGTTAGTGCCAAACGCTGTTCAGCTTTTACATATCATATAATGCATCATTTCTCCAAATGGAAACAAATTAGGCCCCATAGATTGTGCATAATCTCTCAACAAAGTCACAAAATAGCCGTTGCGGTGTTCAGAAAAATAAAAAAGTAATTAACTTGCAGGAACAAGACAATTCATACTGATACTAAATGATATGTGCTATTTCAAACGACCTTCGCGATTACAAAGGGACACATTTTTGTGTTTTTAAGAAATTAATGAAATTGTGTAAATTTTTGCATAAATTTGAGTTTTGGCATCTACTGAATTTTTCAAAACTAACGTTGGTCAAACACATCTTAAATTACAATTATCGCACAGACTTTCAGTTCCAGTAATTTTGATTTCATAAATTAATTACTTTATTATCTTTTTCTACACTGAAACGGCTATTTTGTGACTTTGTTGAGTGATAATGCACAATCTATGGGGCCTCATTTTTTTTATTTTGGGAATTTGCATGTTATCTGATGTGTGAAAGTCGAACAGTGTTTGTCTCAAATATAAGAAAATTAATTTTACTGGTACAACGCCCTTAACAACGGAATATGCCATTTTCAATCATTTCTACTGCTTTTACGATAGTTATTTTAATTCCTAAACAAAATACACTATAGTTTCCGCTAAACAGTACATTAAGGAAATTCTCATTACTGAGCTAATTAACCAAATACGTAAAATATTATTTTTTATTTTGGAAAATTTAGACTACATACTCAAATGAAATGTTAACAAATGTTAACAAAACTTTCAGCCGTTTTACGTTCTGCTCTCGTTGAGGAATGAAAAAAAAAAAAGCCGTGAAAGCAGTAGAAATTATGGACCATAGCCTTAATAAGATGTTTATGCTGCAACGCTGGGAACGTCTATGGCCTGCGTGGTTTCGGCAGCATTGATATACTGTTCATACTGCTGGAACATGAGGAGCTGTCATTCAACAGATGTTTTATGACCGCATCATCTCTCATTACTGTGAAATTCACTGGCATCCAAGATAACCAGATCTATGTGCGTCTGTTTCTTAAGACACCATCCTCAGGGCGCGCCTACCACGAGTCTCAAGTGCGATGTAATGTACAGGAAAGTAAGCATTTTTTAAGAAACTATGTTTCACAAGCGTCCTTAGTGCTAATGTACGAAATGAAAACGTAATTCGGACACGGACGGAATCTCATAAGTTAGACACTAAGCTCATTAAAGACACTGTTTCTAAGCCCTCCAACACAGCTGAAAACAGCGTATTCAGACTTCCGTAAACTTCAAAATGTTCTAACTGAATGTATGTACAACAGAGATAGAAACGCGTGCAGAACTATCGTACACACTTTTCACACGCACACACAAACACCCACACAAACACACACACATAAGTATAAAATAGAACTCTGACAGACTGAATGAATGACAGACTGAATGAATGACTGACTGAATGACTGACTGGCTGACATATCAAAGTGCAGCCCAAACCACTGGACTTAGAATCGTGAATTTTTTTCTGTAGTTTCTTCTCAGGTCGTAGGCGAGCACTAAGAAATGATTTTTCGAAATTCGACCTCTGAGCGGGTGAAAAGGTGTGAAATGTATTTCCGAACAAACGTTGATGCAGCTGGAACCCGGAGGCCTCTCATTGTGATTTTTACTTTAATGGTACGTGCATAAAAATGCATATTAGTCAATTTAAGGATTCTTAGAAATTCAACATTTAAGTGGGTGAAAAGACCGTACACGTGTTTCCGATAAACTATTGATATCCATCGAATCCTTAGGGATAAATAGTTGGGATTAACTTCAAAATGTTGCTTAAGAGTGCGTGGTAGATAAATAAACGCTGAAAACATCAATTGATTTCTATGCTTTTTTCGAAGCCAATATGGATAAAATACTCAATGACAATCCTAGATAATGGTATTTTCCAACTTTATGAATAAATATTTATCCAGAATTACTCATTCGTCACGCGTGAGCTCTTGCGCCGCAGTTAAATGCACGACTTTCTGGCCTCAGAGATTGTGCCTCAGAAGTACATAACACTGGAAACAATTTTGTTTAAAACGTTGGCTTAAAATATTGTCTAGGATTGCTATTGTTTAATTTTCGCAAATTGGCTTCAAGATACCTACAGTTATAGATTATTGCTTTCAGCGTTTAATTATGTACCACGCCCTCTTAAGTAAATACCAAAAACGTAGTTTCAGAATTTTTTAAAATTCAAACCCCAAACAGTAAAAAAAAATTAAAAAAAAAAAGAATTGTCTACATAGCTGGAACACAATTGGCTGTCGTGATTTTTACTTCAAATGGTTACGTATACAAATGACTATGACATATATTCAAGGCGTTTTGAAATTCTATAAATTAAGGGGGTGAATATATGTGAAATGTGCTTTCGATTATTCCTCCATATCTATCAAACCAATCGAGAAATCGGAGTGCTCTTTGCCTTAGATTGATGCTTATGTAAATGCCCAGAATATTATGTATATATATTTTCCGAATACGGCCCTAAAGAGGTATAAAAGGGTAAAAAGTGATTTCGGTTCACAATCGATACATATCGATCTCATTGATGATTTATATATAGACGTTAAGACTGATACTTACTAAAATAACTGAAATGAAATTTCACGAATTTTCTAAATTGGTCACATAAGGAGGTGAAAAGAAAAGAAAGGAAAAGTGATGAAATGTGTTTAAAATTATTTGTCGATATGTCTTGAGCCCCGCGGGCGAGTGTCGTGTTCTTCACGTCCAAGAGACACCAGTAAAATAGTATTAAATTTGATTCAATGGTTTTTCAAAATTCACTCTCTTAGAAGGTGAAAATACGTGGAATGTGTGTTAGATAAATCCTAGATATATTTCGAACCCGTCGAGATATTCCGTTTAATTTTCCTTTAGGATGATGGTTAGGTACAAAGCGGCAAAACATGTTTTAAAAATTTTCAAAATGTGAACTCTCAGTACTGTACAGGAGTGATAAGTGTTTATTTTTATAAATGATAGATTTTGCTTCGACTGAACGGGCTACCGTCATGATTATTATAATATTAAAATGTGAAATTAAGATTTTTCGAAATTCGATACTTAAAAGAGTGAAGAGGTACAAAGTTTGTTTTCTATCAGTCGATGACATTTATCTAACCAGTAGAGGGTTTGAGTTTTTCGCGTCAGAATGATGCTTACGTAAGTACTTAAAACAGTTATTCAGGCTTTTTATTTTGTAACATAGTTATCAAGAATAAAATTCGTTTGTAAACTTTCAAGGCAGACGATCCAAAATGCAAGTACGATAGCGAGAAATAAATTATAGGAGTTTCATTCTACAGTTCTATCGAGACGTGTTCTTGCACAACCTCTACGAGCCTAGGAAATTAATATTATACTTATAAAAATAGTTTTCACGAATAATTTCGGCGTTAGGTGGCGCAGTTGTTTGTAGCTCCGATATATTGTTGGGTAGGTTCTGGGTTCAAATTTCGTTAAAGGCTGGGTAAACGTGCAATTCGAACACATAAAAACTGCAAAGCAGAAAAATTAGTGCAATTTGGATAAAGTCGTTCAAAAGTTATGAAAACGGATTGTGCAGTTACTCGACCAGCCCACATATACCATCTCGCTAACTTCAAGGTTTAGACCCTAAATTAGTTTTATTTCAGCGAAACATTATTCCGCCAACACTCCCGAGTTGATATTAACTTAAAGTGAAGGTTTCGAAAAATAAATGCGTTACTGTGGGCACCATCACCAATGGTTTTGCTCGGGAGAAATTAGTTTTCTTACTACGTAAACTACGTATTCCATTCGATTATTTTCTTACGTCAACTTTGCTGCGACTATAAATAAGGCCCAGGTGAAATCTCTGTTAGTTGCAGCGACAAACATAAAGACTGTTTTTCGCGTGGACAGCTATAGCTACTTATCCTGCTGCAGAGTTAGCTCAACTAGCAGATTTGCCCTACTAACACTTGATGACTAAACTACCAAGCTGGTGTACACAGAGGTTTTTCAATTAATACAAATATTATGTGCTTTAAGTAACACACGCGGGCAAAGCCGAGGACGCACTGCTAATATGTGTGTGTGTGTATATACACAAACACCTACACACACCTATATGTGTATATGTATGTGTATAGTGTGTATATATGTGTGTGCATAGGTATGTGTACATGTATGTGACCAACGTTTTTAGTCCCATAGTAAAACAAGATCGTTGTGACTCTTACAAGCTAGTTCAGTGTTTGACTCATTTAAGCGACGTGGAATTTTGAATGAGCTACCAAGTCGCCCTTCCAGCTTCGCCATTTCTGGGCCTTCAGGCGGCACCCTTAAGAGCAAAGCTTACAGCACTCGTCCAATGACAATTGCGTAGCTAAAAATCAGATTTGCGAAGATCTACGTAAGGTAACCCTTCAGCAGTTACGCCGTTCAATGTAAAATCTCCAATCTCGCGTCTTGCAATGCATAAGAATTAAACAAACATAATTAAAGTAAAATTGTTTTCCTAATCTGAATGTTGTTAATGTCATGTAGTTTACTTTCCGTTTTCAACAATGAAATGTGCTGAAATTGTTTCTACCATTAGTTACGGGTTTTTAAAAACATTTCCGTTGTTCTGGTTCACCCTGCATATCCTATATGCACGGCCATTTAACTAGCTGGGCCTAAGAGCAGTTGATGTGTAATGATATAGGAGGGAATCAGCAATTTGTTCCAGAGGAGAAGAGCACCCTACCAAAGCCAGCAGCTACTCTGCTGCGTTCCTCATCTGTAAATGTTGAGACGACCTTCGGTAACAGAACATTGATCGTCGTATTGGGAGGCGAGTTGTTTAACCACTACAGCACCGCTGCTTCTCAACAGACATTATCCTGCATGGGTTAATTATATACTTAGACCCAGACTTTGACGATTAACGTGCACGCTCGTCACGTACCATGCATTAGATAATAAGGATTGTAATGGCGAGAGACTCAATTTTGTGTTGTTTCTATTGAAATACAAATGTGCTGAAACCTATATCACTCAGGATATTCTTTGATGGTGACCTTGGGACTGGCACTAACTGAGAAAGAACTGAGCTTTCGAAACTTTCTGTTATTGATCGTCGAAAAATTGTCACCGCCGTTAGCAGGGCTGTGATATAATTTAATTTTTTGTGTGTTGATTATCACATTTAAGCAATAAAATAGGTTGTATTAAATAATTAAATTTTACATACCACCGAACAGAGGAAGTTCTTTCTAGTGGAGCATTGACTATAGAGAAAGAATTATGAGACTCAGCCAGAGCCTATATTAAGGAGTAATTCGTCATTCGGTAAAACTAGAATAAACTGAAGCCAGTTTTACTGATATGGATATCAAACCTGGGTCCTCCAGAATACGAATCCAGTGTTTTAGAGTATTTTGAAAATGTTAGTTATCATTAAAGGAATGAACTCCATCAGCACTTCGTCAAACATTCGCCCCTTTAGTAACGACAGTGTATGTTCAGATTAATGTAATGAGACAATTTTACGACCAATCTAAACGAACAGACCCAACCGGACCTGGGACTCGAACCCAGAACTTTTTGTACTGGATGTCGGTGCGCAGCGTATTACGTTACGGAGGTTGACAAACACTAGTCACTGTAAATCATTTTTGGATACAGAAAAAATAAGTGGTCACCCCAAAAAAACTGTATGAGGTCCATGATGACAATATTTTGTTGTGCAGTTTTTTTTCAGCGTTTTCTCATAATGGTGTTTAACTTTACTATCCAAGGTTGTTGTTTTGTAGTTTCCCTATGCTGACTTTCAAAAACGCGTGGATTTAAAATTCTGTTTTAGCGTTTATTTATCTACAGCCACTCTTAATTATGCTTTACTCTGTCCACCTGTCCACATTGTTTAGGTAGATTCTTCGAAAAGTCAGCCAGCTTGTAACTGAGCGAGGGTCATTATGAAGAGATTTAACCAGTTTGCTTTCTACAGATCTTTTTGTTGGGTTTTGGCATTTTAATATAATCTTTAAAGTACACTGCTAAAGGAAAATAAAGAAAATAAGTTATCTTTCAACACAGAGCGCAACCCTGGCAGTTAAAGTAGAAAATGATTCTTTCAGAATCTTTCTCACATACTAAAAACCCTGGTAATTTTTCAAAGATGATTTACCTGTGGACACTTCAGTAGAAGGACTTAATCGCTCCCAATCCGCGTATTAACTTTGCTCTGTCCTTTTCCTGCATTTCACCCTGGCCTCTCTCTCTCTCTCTCTCACTCTCTATACCTATATCTTACGCGACAGTATCTTACAAAGATCACCCTGCAGTTAGCTATCTTATAGACTCATCTTTCGTGAGGAATAAAATATTTTGAATGACGTATTTTCTTCTGGCATTGGATGACTACTTTGGAAATATATTATTAATACTGCAGATATCTAAATGCAAGACATTTTAAGCACAGCTACTATAAAGGATACCACGTTCAGCTTTCTATCAGATCTCATAGACAAAACAGCAAAACTATGCAACGAATGGTATATATAGTCTAAATGATTCAGGATAAAATTAGCACCTTTGAAACCCTAATTACTTCTTTACTTTCGAGTAATTTATACTTCCCCGCCACTTTTTAATATGAACAAAGCAACGTACGTTACAGTCAGAGCATATTGATTGTACCGTACATAAAAGTTAATAGCTAGGGGCAGAATATATGATACTTTATAATGAGTATTCTAGACAAGATATTCTTCAAGAGTGCTCACTTTACTGTGATCCGCATACATCAGTATTGACACCGCAGTAATGGCAGGATCTCTAGCAAGTAAGTCTGGGCTCCGACAAAAAATAAGCATAAATGAAAGTTATTTCAAACTCGCTGGACGATCAATAGTACGAACATAGTTAATCAACAATTTATGAAACACTTTTAAAATGTATTAAAACATGATTGTCGCAAATTTTAATTATATACAGGATGAGTCACATGAAGTGTTACAGAACAATAGCACTCGAACTAGTGATCATATCCACAAATGTTTGAGACAAAAGTTTCAGTGTTCGAGAAGACCGTCATACTGGGCCACCATATTTCTTATAGGTTGAGACGCTGTAGCTACATCAAGATCAACTCAATTTTGTTAAATGGAACATGCGTCTATTTTTTTCGATTACATTAGTACCGATTTCACGACGAATTCAGCGACCTACAACTCTAGGTCATTTAGTCACGCACCCAAAGGTATCAGTTAGTCACGCATTACCTTCTAATGTGAGTACATCGGATCGCGAAAATGAACGATTTTTAGGAATCATTTCATATGTTGATTGTGTTGGGGAAATGCCGTAAAAATTACAAAAAACACCCAGGATTTGTATGCGGCTCGTTATTCGGATAGGCAACAGAAATCGCACATGGCTTTTAAGCGATTAGCTGACAGTTTCTTTCGCTTCGGTAGAGTTAAACAAACATGTGTCAGACGTCGACCGATTGTGAATGAAAACAATGCGGCTGCTATCGTAGCTTTTGCTGCACTAAATCCACGTGCGAGCAGCAGGCAAATGGAAAGAGAGAGAGAGAGAGAGTGTGTGTGTAATTAGTCAGCGAACTTTATTTAGAATCTTGCATCAACACAAGTTCCATCCGTGTCGTATGTCATTACATCAGGATTTGTACGGCAATGATTTCTTAAATCGCTACAGTTTCTTTGATTGGAATCGTAGACAAATTCGCACAGATGTCTCCTTTTCGGGTCATGCTGTGCTCTTTTCCGACGAATCTAAATTCACAAATACGGGAAATGTGAATAGGCATAACATGCATTATCAGACAAATGAGTATCCTGGATGGATGAGAACTGTACCATTTCAACATCTATGGTCCGTTGTGCGGCAGTCGGCGATAACGTCATTGGTCCATATCTTTTTGAAGGTCGCTTGACTGGGCAAGTTTACGCCAACTTTCTGCACAACGTATTGCCTCAATTACTTGAAGACGTGCCTTTGTATGTTCGCATGAACATGTGGATGCAACACGACGGTGCACCAGCACATTATGCTCTGTGTTCGAGACAATAAGATTTTTGACGACAAGTGGATAGGACGAGGTGGACCTGTAGGTTGGCCACCTCGTTCGTCAGATCTAACACCACTAGTTTACTTTTTATGGGATTTTGTCACAGAACGTGTAATGGCTGTAGCACCTACCACACCTAACGACATGAAACAAAAAGAATACCCCGAGCATGTACTGAAATTACACCACAATTGTTGACTAGCGTTTGATGGTCGTTTCATCAGCGAATTAACAAGTACTTACAAGTCGAGGGTCGTCACTTCGAGCTTCTTCTGTAGGTAGACCCAAACCAAGGTTAGTGGATCCTTTGAGTGCGTGACTCAATGACCTTGTGTTGTAGGTGCTGAATTCGTCGTCAAATCGGTACTAACGTCATCGAATAAAAGATATACGTGATTCCATTTACAAAGTGGAGTTGACCTTGACGTAGCTTCGGCGCCTCCACCGATAAAAAAAAATATGGTGGCCCAGTGTGACGGCCTTCTCGAACACTGGAAATTTCGTCTGAAACATTTGTGGACATGATCACTAGTTCGAGTATTACTGTTCTGTAACACTTCATGTGCATCATTCTGTAGAGCAAAGGGTTTAAAGCTATTTCGTCAGGAAAATAGTGCCATTGTGGTTTTACATCTAATAGTATTTTTTTTTCTGTAAGAGAATTTAGTGGCTTTTTTTCTATGAGCTAACATCATCACAATTTCGGCGTTTCGAAACCAACTATGTCAAATGCACTGATGGTTTCTTTATTCACTGCATAAAACATAAAAAAATAATGTTTGCTTGTATTAGTTCGTCTTCTGTGCGTTCATAGCACCAGTCATACGATTACGATGAAACCCTTCAGTGAGTTGTTGTGCGTTCATCCGCGAAGGTTTCAATAAACAAAAAATAATTGTGTGTGGTGGGGGAGGGGGTAGAAGGCCTGGACGAGGTACACAAAAATTTTAAAGGACATTGCAACGTATTCGGGACAGTTAGTTTAATATACATTGTAAGTAATAACCTCGAATATTATGACTTATGTTTTAGAAGATGCGTCACTAATAAAGAAACCGCAATTTTTGACACTTCTAGATCTACTCAATGGAGGCGAGAGAAGCCAGATTGACTGCTAGACCCACTATTCACAGATCATGTAGTATTAAAGCAACTGTCGAATATCATAACCCGTGCAACAGCTAGTGTTTACCACTTAAATGAAGTGAATACTGCACGGTTTTTGCTGCTGCACTGTATGTCTTATTGTACAAAGTTTTGTTTGATCTGTTCACGCAGGTAAATAATGAAAATCCCTATTGCACGACAGAAGCTGACGTAATATAATGTGCATTTGATAAAAGATAATAATGTCGACTCCACTCGTAAAATACCAACAAGTAATGTGTTTCTGAACACTACGTACATTTTAAATCGGCACCATACATGTTAAAACGGGAATATTAAAAGACTACGGACGTATTTCTTATCTTCCACACTGACAGTAAAGATAATAAATATCACACGTGAGCAGGGTAACCGATGACAAGGTATCATATCCTGTATGCGCACTTCTGACTGGGCCCATCAGTCTGCCCCGAGAAATGACATTTTAAATGAGGCTCTACAATGGAGAGCCAACACAACGCGAATTTTAGGAGGAAACGGGAGACCTCCATAAAACTCACCGGCCAAAGGCAGCGGCCACCATGTAACCCACGTGCGACAAATCTAGGTCCAATACAGGCATGAAATCGAACTCAGATCGCCTGGGTAGGAAGCGAGCGATATAGCTACTTACCTTCTTAATAGAACTTCCAAATGGTTTTACACGGTAACCTTATTACTTGACAAAAATAGCATTTATATTATTTAACGTCTTAAAATGTCGCTATTTAATAACGCTACACATGCCATATAGACTACTTACGTATCAAGTTTACCTCCAAATATTATTTGAAATCTGTAGGAATAATAGAATTTTACTCTGTCTTAAGAACAGTTCAAAATCTTTTCAAACTGTTGAATGCAGTTCCGCATGAATAATCGGCGACATATTTTCTTCATCATTTTGGTTTACGCAGTTACCACGTGGAAATCCTACGCTTTCCTTACGATACTGAAATGGCACTAGATTTGTATTAAAATTCACGAGATACATATATTTCAATAATAAAATGGTAAAAGTACACAGTAACACAATTAATACGTTGATTTATGTTTTTTTATGTGACACAGCATTTTGCAAGTTTCTTAATTATATCCATTGGATATCCCAGAAGTATTACCCTTGAATATCCCAATCTACACAGTTCAGGAAATCTTAGAGATATTCGACAAATATCCCGAATGTCTTAAGTACATCTCTAGCATTGTATGAATATCTATAGGATATTGTAATGGAGTTTAATTTTTGTTAAGATTCATGAGAATATGAACCTAAGCGGGGGTGACCTAAGACACGTGGGGTGACTTTTGGACACTTTTATACAATTTTTATTCCCCATAGTTGTCAATTGTGATATTTTATGAGAATATGTATTATTCGGAATTTATCTCAAGTAAAGTTCTTTGTTCAGGGTTTCTATATATGAGAAAAATTTTTTGCAACGTCTCAAAGTAATTTCTAGTTACGGCAACACAGAAATGCTTACATTAAAATTAAAAAAAAAATTGTTAAAACTCCCATGAAAAAAGCAATACAACTAATGCAATTTTTTATGAGGTGACACAGCCCTTGGCAAATACCCCAAGTATATCCGTCGGATATACCAAAAGTATCACTCTTACATATCCCCAGTGTGCATCCAGTGGATTGCCCGAACGTGTGTGTATAAGTTATCCAAATGAATAACAATGTATTGGCATTGTTATATATATATAGTTACAGTGTATTAATAGGTTTGTTAAGTAAGATATCGCTGTAATGAATGCATAAGTAACATTCCCACACATGCAGTAAGAAACAAGCATCGTCGAAATAATAAACAATCCTATAAGATGGTGGGACACGTTCGCCCTTAATGCGAATCATCTGGATTTCTTCCAGTGAATAAACATGGACATTTCAGCAAGACGATCAAACCTATATATTTTTTGGATGACTTTTTTTTTAATATGGAAAGATAGTTGTCAATTTTTATGTACGATAAATTGTACTATTTGTACGAATATTTACGTAAAACTTTGTAATACATTACAAAGATCATTTTTCTCTCATTGAAACTTGTATGGCTGTAGGTTAGCAATGTAATGTGGAGTTAGAGTGCTAAATTAAGAACTACAGGGCTGAGAGTTTGAATCCAATCACATTAAGCTAAGGAGTTGAATATCAATGAGAATGGGACAGCCTCCGTAGCCTAGTCGATTAGGCGCCGGTCTACGGTACGAGAGGTCCTGGGTTCGAATCTCGGTTCAAGGATAGCTGTTGTGTTAGCCCTTCACCTCACTTCAAGTTTATCGGCTCTTAAGACCTCTTTGTGAAAGGGACGCGAAATCCTCTTCCTCATCAATGAGAGTGTCAGATATTAGTTGCAAAGGATTGAAATAAAATCACAATACTTATTTTCGGTACGAGTGTTTCTTGTGTTTCTTTTACATGAAGACCACCACTTATACTACAAGGATATCGCATGGAGATCTAGCATGCCGAAAGCGTTGATTTGGTAGTTCTACAGATATCCTGGGGACATCCTAGCAATATTTTAGGATATCCAAAGGACACGTTGAATTGCCTAAGTTGAAATACTCCGGATATCCCTTGGATGGCCCTGTGTTCTGTGGGTGTTATAACTACCGTATAAGTTGGCACGACTGCTTCTGTGTTTTACATTGCAAAGTTTACTGTGGAAATTTGTGTAATTTTGAAGTTTTTATTGTGAACCATCTAAAAAGAAAATTGCTCACAATCGGTTGAGTATTACTAGAAATATTACGAAAATTAATTATTTATCCATCTTGTGCTATTTCCTAACGTATTGGTTTGAGACAGTAAAACATATTTCAATCAGTGCTTGGATGATTAACTATTAATATAATTTGGTTGCAATGGGACTAACAGTTCTCAAAACATGATAAAAAATATCTTTGTTCATTTATGAAGTGATGTCTTCTGAAGTGGATATTCAGAACTATCTTACATTTGGATGGTGAGCAATCAAAATATAACATTTGGTTTTAATCAACCATATTGTTCTCGATAGACTGCAACGTCGAAAATTCTCAAATGTTCGAAATAAAAAAAAATACTATTAATGAATAAATTATGTGTGACGACATCGATGCAACTCGGTTTAAGGACTCGAAAGTTTTTAATGTAGGACATATAGATGTACACAGGTCAAATATTTATACATAGGGCTACATACGGACATAATTATATTAAGAATGTATGCTAAGATCACCATTTCAATTTATTATTGAATATTTCAATTCAGCAGAATTTGTTGTAAGTTCGCTATTTCAGAAGAGACCAATCACTGCAACCGTAAGTTTCAATAACTATTTGTATGACTCAAAGAGTATTTTAAACGTTCCTACTTCATATTTTAAGTGTGCTGCGGAATTTGTTTGAGTAAGAAAAAAAAAATAGTGATTCGGAAATGTGTACACGTATTCTAAGAATTGCACCGACCAAAGTATCAACGACGGAGTGGAATTGGTTACCTTACTTGCAGCGGCAATCGGAAAACTGTACCACGAAGTGATGCGCTGTCAGCCTTAGTTTTTGTTTCCAACAGTGTTGATTTGAGAAACAGACTTGAATATTCAAGAGTACTATGTCATGTGACGTCTTGCAAATGTGTAATGTATGTTTTAGCATGAGACAAGTTTATGCCTAAACAACTGTTCCGCAACAATGCTAATTTGTTGGTGCTATTCCGTACGAATGAAGCTATTTAGCGACGTGTATATGGTGACTATGTGAGCACATGTATGTTTGTTGGAATCCAAGAACTTGTGTTCATAATACTGGGAAAGCAAGTTAGGATATGCGGTGGCACTATTCAATGCAATGCTGAGGTTCGGTTAGTTAACTGCCAGTCATTAAGTATGAATTGCAACGTAAGAAAATTCGTTCAGAGCATTCTCAAGCAAAGCCATGGCAAAGCCGTTGGATAATGATTGTACGTAAATGAAGATCGATAGATCATGTGATGATGACAGAATAATAATTCAATATATTGGTGAACAGAAACAGTCATAAATAAGTTAAGTTACACACATTTATGGTCGAGAATACGAAAACCATCTTTTGGTAGTTCTTCATATGGAAATGGAGGAAGAAAGATATATTATTCAAAACTACATTTCATACCTAGGAGTAAATATTAAAAATAAAGATGGCTCGTGATTTATTGTCAGTATACGAATGTGTTAACGTGTTCAACAAGATGTCTCAAGCTGTTTCGATGAACTCACGAAATCTGAAAATGTTCCAACATGAGTAAAGAATACAGTCGAAGGCGTGAATTAAAAATATCAGAAATGTGATGTTGTAATAAACGATCATGGTGAAGAACTGGGTTTAGATTCAATACACAAGAAAAAAACACGACGGAAAGTACTCGAACCAAACGCGTTAGTTCGTTGATATCTAAGATGTTACACATCATGCAATAATTATATAATGTAATTTGGTATGTCAGAAACAATAATAAATCGTTCCTAGGCGCAAGCAAGGAAATAAGATCCTTTGCAGATGACTATGCCCTTGTTGAAGATTATGCAGCGCGTTAGACTAGAGACCTTTATTGTCCCCCCAATACATATACACATACGAGGAAATAAATTTCCTCTAGCAAATACCAAGATGCCGATTCAGGAAGTGGCATTTATAAGAACAAAGCTAAAGAAAATTTTCACTATTTCTTCAAACCTCTTCAGCGAACTGACAGTGAAGACTGGTGAACTGCTGAAGTAACAGAATTGCGGCAAGAACTTTAAATTTGTTTTAGAACAAACGGATCATTTATGCGTAATTTTTCCTTATTAAATAAATAAGAGTAATAACATTTAAAGGTTTTGTTTGTACAATAAATGTGTGTGTCAATAATTTTTTAAAAATTATATTTGTAAAACTTTCGCTTTATTAAAAATTCATAATATGATGAGACTGTACTAGCTGAATTATAAAAATTCTAATGTTAGTAAAAGAGCGCATTAAATTAAAACATTATCATTTCAATAGACATTGAATTAAAAATGTTGGTCAGCTTAGCAGTCCTCGTCGAGACAAAGGTACAGTTGAAGCTGGCAGTCATAGAAGCAAGTTGAGAACGCAGTTTTTCTGCAAGGCAGCGGAAGCTATACATTTTTAATTTTTATTTGAAAATTTTCTATGTGTTTGAAACCCGAGTGATATAAAAGGGTAAAACCAACGAATCTATGGACATTTCCGAAGGTATGTGGTAAAATGTTACAGCTTAAAATAAGTATAATGTAAATTACAACAAAAATTAACAAAATAATAATTTAAGAAATACATGGATACCTAAGATTGCCGCTTAGTGTCCATCGTCAATCGATCCTACGAAAAACTGGCTTGCCAACCTGCTTTGAGCACATTGTCTGCTAGTGTATAGTTTGCTAGTGTTTAGTTTGCCAGTGTGTGGTCTGCTATCCTGCTAGCCTCCTAGCTGAGTGCAATCTGCCGTTCCTAAAATATTAAGGTATATAAGAAAATTGAGTAGGGAGGCTGATTCGAAGCGATGATAGAGAAAAATTAGAGGGTGACAAAGAAAACTCGGGAAATTTTGACAGATAAAGTTAGTTAGCCAAAGGTTGAGGAGCCGAATATTGCCGTGCGCCACCGAGTTAGCCCGAGTCAAGTGGCTCCGCAGCACCGCAACTATCAGCCAAATATTGAAGGACTTAGGAAAAAAAACCCTTACTGTTGTCGGACAAGGATGTAATAGCATATAATAAGTGAGAATCCAACTGTCCGACATTGTCCTTCGTCCTAAAATAATATAGCTCGGCCTTATAATATGCCACATTATTTATTTTACTCATTCGGTATTTTTACGTTCTATTGCGAACAGTTTCAGTACCTTGAAAGAGGCGGAGGAGGGTTTGAGAGAGAGAGAGAGAGAGAGAGAGAGAAAGAGAGAGAGAGGAGGAAAAACATTCAGGCAACTAATAGTTTACCACGCAGCCATGTCGCTTGTTATTATTATTACTATTATTGGCACTGCCACTTAAACCACTATAATAAGTTGTATTTTTAGTAAAGTAGGTAATATGATCTGTATTAGTTGGCTAGTAGACTAACGAAATGAAATTTTACCTGCAGCGACTGAATTCATTGTAAACTAAACGAAGTCATAATTACATTACAAAATCACAGAACTAAAATTACCCACAGTGTTTTGAGTGATTCGTACGCAACAATATTAAATGTTTAAAGGTAACAGTTTACTAGTTTGAAACACCTTTTTTTAAATATTCACTTAATTTATCTCTGTTTTGTAACAAAATTTCACATATAGAACCAGCGAAACTTTCGTAGTTCCAACACATCTCAAATATGAAAAAAGTTTACTTACAAGTGTACTTAATGGCGACATCTACCACAATACGCTGCTGTGTGTTCGTAAATACGTTTTTCTTACGAAACTGTTCCACATTTGCCCATTGTGCCAACGTACGAAAAGAAAACTTTGTGAACAATAACGGGATATACTCATTAAAAACACTGGTGGTAAGCCCTTCAATTCATGGCTATACGTTGCACTGAACTTCGCTATAGACATTCCACCAATAAAAATCAGTCCAATAGAAAAAACAGTCTATATATTTGTGTATGGCCAAACATTATATGAAATAGTTGGATGAACCAAATATTTTGTTGTTAAATATGTTTGGTTGACAAAATAGATTTATCAACAAAATATTTATAATATTAACCCAACAAAATATATACTGACAAGTCTTGTGTTCAGTTCAGTCTACTCAAATATTCCTTGCCTAAATTTACATTTGTTTCACCGTTTAAAAGTGTGTGGTAGATAAATAAACGCTGAAAACTTTAATTAATTTCTACGCTTTTTTCGAAGCCAATATGGATTTAATACTCAATGACAATCCTAGATAATTGTATTTGCCAACTTTATGAGCAAATATTTATCCACACTAACTAATTCGTTACGCGTGATCTCTTGTGCCGTAGTTAAATGAACGAGGTTCCTGCGTCAGAGATTGTGCCTCAGAAGTTCGTAACACTGAAAACAATTTTGTTTAAAACATTGGCAAAAACTGTTGTCTAGGATTGCTATTGTTTAATTTTCGCAAATTGGCTTCAAGGAACCTACAGTTATAGATTAACGCTTTTAGCGTTGAATTATGTACCACGCCCTCTTAATATACACAGATTTATGTGTGTGTGTGTGTGTGTGTGTATGCTTGGCTCGTTGGGTCGATGCGGCCTTCGATGCGTGCCTCAAGGACGCACTTATATCTACGTCATTTCTATGACTCCAGGGAGGAAGTAGGCGCGCTCTTAACATTGCATATAATTTACCGGCTTTTACATTAAACTACTTTTACATCTTCAATTTTTTACGTTTTAATATTTTAAATAATGTTGATTGAATATCAAGCAACGTGTTGTAGTGTAAAACACTGGACTTTCATTCGGGAGGACCCGAGATAATGTCCCCGTCCGGTTATACTCATTTAATATTTTTTAAATTAATTAATTTTTTTTACGATTTTCCGAAATCCTTTCAGACGAATAGTGGGGTAGTTCTTATCCACAGACCATATCCGCGTTCTTCTCATTTTCCTGTATTTCCGTGTTGATAGTTTCGTATCTAATGACTCGCTGTTGACGAGACGTAAAGCCGAATGATTGAAGTATCTTAGTCGAAGCTAAATTACAAGTAACGTAGAATTTAGGTGTGTCATTGTGGAATCAAATGAGGGGTTTTATAAAGCGTTTCTCTTAAACTTCTTCAATAAAGACTTATTACATTTTCGTGTTTCGGAAATAGTTAAGCAACGTCTTGATACTGTCTCTAATTGGCGACGTATTCTTAATGTTCAGTCGTACGTTTAAATTTCGCTGCTTTGTTGCAATGGTTGTCTCATAAGCATATAACACCAATCTTAATTAGAAGCTTCGAAAAAAACTGTAATTCTTAAGTCATGCGCCCATACTTCTTTGTGATAAGAAAGTTATAAAATGGCTTCGATAGAAAAAAGTTAGTTCGTTATAACTTATTTTCATTGTTAATGATGCAGTATGAATTTTTGTCGAGCACCAAATCGTTTTGATATCAGTAAATAATTAAGATTTAAATTAAAAATTTTAAAAGCCCCCGACTTACAAGATACTAAATTTCAAATCGATGAAACCAGTAAAATTGCTCATATTCACACACACAAAAAAAAAAAAAGAAAAGAAAAAAAAACTAGAAAAGAGCTGATGATCTTTAAACGGCTGAAAAGATTTCCTTGAATCATAGCTAAGAACACCCTCGATCAAGTCAGCTTTCAAACAAAAACAAAAGTCAAAATAGGTCCATTCGTTTAGGAGCTACGATGCCACAGACAGATACACAGATATACAGCCAGACACGTCAAACTTATAACACCCTTCTCTTCGCGCTGGTGGTTAAAAATATTAACATAAGGCACAGTTAGCGAGACGTCTGAAAATAAATATAAAGTTCATTATTGTTTATTAACGAGTCAATACTTTCGCGAAAGCAGCAAAACATTTTTTTATGATTAGTTTAATTATATATTAAAAACAATAACAAACACGTTGTAATATTCTGACTGGACCTGGTGATAGAGTTACGGCACTTACGTAAAAGGATATTAAACATTTTGTTCTTAATGCCGAACTTTTAAAGTCTAAGAAAATTACCACAGTATTTAAGTAAAATTTGCTCATGTGATATATATTTCGTATACTCTGGTCGTGAATTAATTGCGGTAATGATTTATGAGCCCCCAAGGTTTTATCATGTTATATTATTAAATGTTGCTATAGCCCACATAAAATTAACATTTTTATCTTTAATTTAAACTGACTTCGCCATTGCTTTCTTCCGCGGCTCGTTCTTGTTACAGAACCACGCATTGAGCTATGCGGCAGAATAAATTGTGTGCTCTTTATTAAGCTCGCTGGTAGTTTGTGTCATAAAAGAATTTAATTATCTGTGGTATTGTAATATAAAATCTAATAATTCTTTTTTATTTCTACAGTAATTAATTTAATGGCTATTCTTGTAGACTCTTGTACACTGCGTCGCAATTCTGCGGACATGAAAATGCAAGACAATTTTCACGCTTGTTTGTGCTGTGCTGCTATGTGGAACGAATAACGAAGAATATCCTGCTACGTGCTTTAGTTTACGTAGTATCTGGCTACATTATCTCAACACGACCAGAAGGAGAATACTGCGTTATTTTTAAACGTATTTACTTATAACAGTCGCTTGAACAAAGAACACGGAACAAAAACTTAAAATTCAGAACTTCAAAAATGGCGCTAGCGTAATTTGTGCACTACTGTTTCTCTGGCTATTATACTCCTAACAACATGGAACAAGATACGGGAACGCTATAAAATTTTGCAATTAAAATACAAAAATAAATTCCGGCACAACAGTAAACGTATGCCGTTCTAGAATTTTCAAACTTTCTGTTAAACAACTGGTGACAATATAATGTGAAAATAAACACTAAACGAAATAGGTCAGTTAGAGTAAATTTATGTATATAATATTTTTTTGACCAAAAATTTTATTAAATCTCTGAGTACTATGATACGTCCTTCTCACAGAAAAAATGGCAAATATATACATACATACACTCATACCAGCAAACACATGTGTGCATACAGGGTGAGTCGGGAGGAAAGGTGCATGCTTTGAGGGGTGATAGTACTGGTGATTCTGAACAAAACGTTTCTAATAAACAGATGCCCTTTGCTTAACATTTTCAGAGAAACCGAATAAAAATAACAAGGAACGGGATAAGTGCAGGTGAAGGTAAATCACGCTACTGTTGTCTTATGCCGTGTGTAATTTTGCACGTTGCTTCAGGCTTCCAGGAGTAGAAATAATTTGCTCAAGACTCGGGCGGATACGTTTTTGTACGCTGCCTGTAGCCGCGATTCGTACATACGAGGCGTGGCCTGCGTGATAATAGTTAAAAACTCTTACTAGATTTAATTATCACAGCTTTCTGACACGATTGAATTCCCTCGCCGGTGACACCGGCCCACGACGGCACCTCTGCTCTCTTCTGTGGCTCGCGGTGGAGTGTCTCAAAAACTTCAAAAATTCCTGCAACTCGCGGCTCTACCATGCTAAAAAGTCGTTGACCAATCAGCGCAGCAGCTACCAATCGCTAGGCCACGCCCCACGGTTAACAACCTCTAGGCTTCAGACCGCGTCACCGTTTATTTCCATTATTTTCTTTCTTAGTTAACAAATTAAATTAACATCATGCAATTGATTACATTTAATATTACATATGTAATTACCCTTACTTATCTCTAATTGCACATCTTATTATAACTTAATAATATATTGGGTACAGCCCTGATTGGCTGTTTGTTGGTAGGGGCGGTCCTGTGTTCCCTGCCTCCAGCCCTCGGGTGGAAGGGAGAGGACGGAGGACGTGTTGAATGAGGGGGGGGGGTAGTTCGCTGTAGCTGCCCACAGCGCCACGACAATGGTGCGGTGGCTACACTTCCCCTTCTCTCAGAGACATAAGCCGCCTTCTACCTCAGTGTATGACTCGCAAATACCATTATCTAGACCATTTACAAGATCGATATTATATTATATTAAAAATACATATGTATAAATTAGAGGTGCCAATGAGGCTCGTTACAACATTTCCACACGGTGGCGCTCTAAGCATGGTGCAGTTGTTTACCTCAGTCTCAGTCCTACAGTGCTGGCCCTAGTATTGGGAACTACAGTGATGTTACGTGTACAGTGAATACAGTTCAATGCAGTCAAAATGCCACAGACCTTCAGACATGCAGAGTATGCTGACATGATGTTTGTCTACGGTTTCTCCGATGGGAATTTCAGAGCCGCTGTTCGTGAGTACGAACGACGATTTCCTAATCGCACAGTTCCAGATAACAGGGTGTTTGCAGGATTTCGTGACCGTGGTACGCTTCCCAGCGTAAATGTTGTATCCGAACGTCCCGTACAACAAGCTCTTAATGAAGTTGAGAACATTCTTCAGGTACTAGAAAGCAGCCCAACAACTAGCTCGCGACGAATTGCTTCTCAACTTCATATTACACAAACAAGAGTGATACGCACAGTACACGAGCAGGGTCTGTATCCATATCATCGGCAGAGTGTACAACTTCTACATGAAGGAGATGTTGTCCACCGGCAAGAATTCTGTGAGTGGATCATTTCCAATTATCGATTAATTCCACGTGTTCTGTTCACTGACGAGTCAACATTTACCCGCAACGGAATCAACTCACACAACTCCCACGTATGGGCAGACGATAAATCTACACCCTACTGTAGAAAGGAATTTTCAACGATGTTTCTCATTTAACGTGTGGTGCAGTATTATTGATGACCAACTTATCGGTCTAGTAGTTTTAGATAATCGTCTTAATGGAGTACGGTATCTTGATTTTTTTCAAAACGTTTTACCAGAATACTTGGAGGATATTCCTTTGGAAACAAGAGCTCGTATGTACTTTCAGCAAGACGGAGCTCCTGCACATTATGTATGGCCAGTGACACAGTACCTCAACGAAACGTATCCTGGGCGTTGGATCGGTCGCCATGGAGTCCTTGCTTGGCCACCGAGGTCACCTGATCTTACCCCATTGGATTACTGTGTGTGTGCTTGGCTTAAAAGTGAAGTCTACACGCGCAGGGTGGACACAAGAGAGGAACTTCTCGCTCGTATTTACCATGCTTGTGCTCAAGTAAAGCAATGTACTAATGAGCTCAGATCAGCAACACAGCAGCTGTCTATCAGAGCAGCAAAATGCATTGAAGTTGGTGGTGGAGTGTTTGAACATGTTTTGTTAGGAAATGTACACAATTTAACAAAACATACGATAACAGTATCGTGATTTACCGCCACCTGCACATTTACCGTTCCTTGTTGTTTTAATTCGATTTCTCTGAAACGGTTAAGAAACTGGCATATGTTTATTAGAAACATTTTTTTCAGAATCATCAGTACTATCACCCCTCAAAGCATGTACCTTTCCTCTCGACTCACCCTGTATACGTATACAAACACTTAAGTATATATATACACATGTACACACAACTATGTCTATATTAAATGGCAAAACAAATGTAAACTTAGTTAATAAACATTTGAGTTGACTAAACTGAATATAAAACTTGTCAAAATATATTTTGTTGCATTAACAACATAAATATTTCAGTTGATGAAATTATTTTGTCAAGCAAACATTATTAATAACAAAATATTTGGTTGATCCGACTATTTCACGTATATATTTGGCCATTTACACAAATGTATAGACTATTGCTTATTCCAAAACATATACTCAGTGTACCCCACGTCAGAGTTGTTTACTAAATTCTTTTTTTCTTATTATGTCTGTGGTTGCTTTGTGAAATCTGACATTCTCTCTTGTGTATGGTTGTCTAAATATTTATGTATTAACATTTACAATGTCGAGTACAACTTTTCAACAAATTTTAATTTGTAGTTCTTCTGAGCGAGAAAGTAGGACTATTACGTGTGTTACTTATACACTTACAGTTGTGTTTAATTTTGTTTGATAATGACACACACATGCGAGGAAGCCATTAAAGGACACATAAATCAAATTTAGGCAGTTCAGTATTCGATACGTTTATACTGTACAATGTAACTTCAAACTTAAGGATGCAGTTCCTCACAAAAGCAATTTGAGAACTCTGGAATGTATTATAGCCAAAGTAAATACTAAGGGAGGCGTGAACACTTGAAAATCGGGTTTAGAAATAATACTTTGGTAAAAACCAGAAAGAGAATGGAATATAATTACAATTATATGAGCAATATTAAGTGTTACCATCAAACATTTTCCCTTCAATAAAATAGGGGTGACTCACATTACTAGACGATCATACAAGGCAGTTTCTTCAATTTCCCCGAAAACTGTGAGCAAATAAATACTGTAACAAAAAATACTCGTGAACAACTACTAAGTTTGTTTCCCATATTTTAACTTCTGTAATAATATTTCCTACTTCTTAATGTAACAAACCGTTTTATGCCTCGAAATAATTAGACTGAGCACCACCGAAACCCCTATTAAATAGCTTAGTTACATAAGTTACACAACTGTACTGGAAAATAGTTAATTAAAACCTTTTGGACGATGTAGAAGAGAAATATAATCTTCTGCATAGCATAATAAGAGAACAAGAATATTATATGTACATAGTATAAAGTATCTTATCAGTTACTGACAAAATGTAGCAGTAAATCGTATGACCAATATGTAAACATAAAATAAATATTCCTCCTATTTCAAAAATATGTGTGTGATTTTTTCAAGTCGTATATTATAAAATGAAATTTTGTATATCTTCACACTCACAAAATTTCGCAATTATTGGTCAGTTAGTTTCTGAAACATGTAAAAAAATCTTTATTTGCTCATATTAGTAATGTCTTTTGAGTTACCAAACCTACAATAAATATCTATACATTGAATGCTTGGATAATAAACTGTTAAAATGTTATATTTGATTTCCGTAAGTTCGTTAGTTCCCGAAATTTAACATTAAATAATTATATTTAGTATATTGCATTTGAAAATATATGAACCAAACAGATTGGAAAATACGAAACAATATTCACGCTGTGCTATCAAACAAAATGTTGGACCCTTATAAACAAAAAAAAAAAAAAA
>PNEQ01091222.1:0-33601 GCA_003012365.1 Medauroidea extradentata | reverse complement strand
CTAAATACATTTGTCACAACATTTGTTTAGACTATTTTTTGAATACGGCCCAAACTTATTTTAAATTAGTGTCGTAACGTGATCGTAAACTAAAATAAAATGATTAATCGATTTTCTGCTGCAGATATTTATACTATAACAGCATTTATTTTTAAATAACTATACACTTTCTGATTCAACTACTCGAGACAAACAAAATTAAGTTTACAGACCATAAAAATGTTTACTAGAAAAAAAAGTTACACCAACTGAAAGCCAAAGTGGTCGTATAGCTGACCCGCCATCTTTGAACGCCATTTTGAGACGGAAAGCTACCGATTTCGATGTCCGCGTCTCGATATTCGTAATCAGCGGTATCAAATGAACAAAATATGTAAGTCTTAGCTTTATGTTCGAGTTGAGCCCATTTTCCTGAAAAGTGGGGTCTGGCTCATAGACTATGTCTTGTTTTTGTAATTTGTTACTGTCGCCATTAGTTGTGGTATTAGCCCCTAAGTAGGGGACGGTACCAGTGACGTAGCGTGTCTGTGTTCCAAGGCGTGCGGTATTAGCAGCGACTATACGCTTTGAGCAGCTGTGTTGTTGCAGAGACCAGGGTGTATATATTATAATTAGGGCCCGGTAGTTTTCGCGAAAAGATTTTTGCCCCACTTTGTTTCAGTGCCTTACGTGCGCACCTGCAGTTCAACTTCATGAGCAGAGGCGTTATTAATTTGACTGTGCCAATCTGTATACGGATAACTGCGTCTTTGATTTGCGGGTTTAACCTCCAGACGTTGGATGTTACGGCATCCAATCACTGACCACAAAGCAGAGATGCAGGTGCGCACGTAAGGCACTGAAACAAAGTGCTGCAAAAATCTTTTCGCGAAAACTACCGGGCCCTAATTATAGGATAATTCGTACCCTGCCTCTTGTACGCTACTGGCTGCGGAGTGTTCCTGACCATACAAGTCAAATGGTTCCTCAGACAACTCAGTGTTGTGTATAGTCACTGCTGGTCACCGCACACCTTGGAACACTCCACGCGACGCCACTGGACGGTACGTTTTCTTAGGAATGACATTAAAAAAACGTGTATACCCATCTCAGATCCTACATGATTGTATAAAGTTTAGTCTGGTGAAAATCGCGAAAATGAGTGTTTTTATAGGCCTTTTTTTAAAGAATGAAAATCTTGTCGCTGAATATTTTAAAAGGTATATACACTAAACCTTTATGTTTAATATTATTTCATTGTAAAATGGTAGGGTTAGCATAGAATGTTTCATAGAGGCGAGTTGTCGACGAGAAAACTGCTAGTTCAGTGACGTCTGTCTAGAGGTTAGGAGACATGACGCGCGTGCTGTGTCGTCCTTACCACTTCCGCTTTTCTACGCCTCGGAAGCGCAAGGAACGTTCATCTGAGGGGGCACTTTAAGGGGGCGGTTCACCTTAGTTTTCAACGTCTTTTTTTATTTTTATATTTGTACCAGATATTAATTTTCTTTTTTTAAACACAAATTGTAACTAAATCTTCCTCTCAGGAAATTTCTGTAACTCTCATAGTTTTTTCGTAATGAGTAGTAAACGACAAAATTTGCACTTTACAGTTTTATGTACGCCACTAAAACCAACTGACATACCAAAACCGAAAAAAAAAATCACATTGTATAACAAAGATTTAGGCTATGAGTTGACATATATATAAAAACAAATATATATATATATATATATATATATATATATATATATATAATTACTGTATTTTTGAAAAATTGTTGAAATTTTTAAATTTTGATTTCAAAGTTTAGCATTTTCTTACTAAATACAAAATATTTTAATTTTTGTTTTTATGTAGCCTATGTCAAATCGTAGCCAAAAGCATTGTTATACACTGTGGATTTTTTCGGTTTGATTTGTCAGTTGGTTTTAGTGGCGTACATAAAACCGTACAACTGCAAATTTTGACGTTTACGACTCATTACGCAAAAACTATGATAGATAAACAAATTTCCTGAGAGGACGATTTAATCACGATTTATGTCTAAAATACGAAAAACAATTCTGGTCGATTCCTCTTCCAGTCTCTGTTCTTGTGTAAAATTGGCTGACACTGTGTCTAGTAAGCTCGTTGACGATGATAGAAGTAAAACCCATTTTACTTTGTCACGCGTTCGCTCTTCTAGCCGGGTCGCGCAGCACGATAAACGCGAAGTCGCGTAGGTACGCACTCGGCATGCTGGGAGCGTCGCGCGCGACGCGACAGAGCGATCTCGCCAGCACCTTCTTCCGCCCGAGAGACGTGCTGGTGTGCGTGTTCAGCGAGCCAATCACAGGCCGAGGAAAGTTCTGGGCTGTGGGCGCGTCCATCCACAGCATCAGGAAAACATTCGCGGTAGAACGCATCTAGGATACCTTCTACACGCAGATGGCATTTGGCCAAACATTGATAAGAAAACAGTTCAAGGTAGGTAACTGGGCTTTACGTCTCGTCGACAGCGAGGTCGTTAGAGACGGTGACACAACTTGGTACAATGACAGGAGCTGGGGGAGGAGTCGACCATGGCCTTCGTTAAGGAACCATCCCAGCTATCGTTGGAGCAACTTCGGGAAACCATGGAAAACCGAAGTTATTATGACCGGGGACGAGGATCGAACAACCCTTTCAAGTGCAAAAAAAATTCATTATTTTATATTGTAACCAGAGTTAATTTCGTAGACGTTACTAGTACGTAATTACTAGAGACCTGAAAAATTCGCGTTTACTTTTATACGCAAGTTAGAGTTCCTATAGGTCTGTATGACGTTCACAATTGGCCGTTGCCTTACTCGACCCTTCCTGGAAGTAGCTGAACCAATAATAAAACTGTACTAGAATAAAGGCCCATTTAACTGTGTCAGCGAGCAGGTAATGAACATCTGCTATCTGCACGATTCCACAGATATTCTTGGAGGCTAGCCTACAGGTCTGTGAACCCGCGAATATTTCCGGGCTCTAATGATTAAATTATTCCCTATGAAAATAATAGCATTCCTGCATAGTATTCCCATAACGAGGTGCCAAAGACATAATTTTCATGTTACGGCAGCATTCGTACAAATGCCAACCTTACTTGTTTAAAATGAAAAATTTACTCGGATATTACATTTCACTGGCTACTAAAAGCTATAAAATCATTAAATTACTAATTTCTGTATTTTTAGAAATGGCTGAAAATAAGATATGTTATATCGAAAATTAGCGGCATGCCTAGGTCTACAGTAAAAAACCACATACCATTTTATCTCGATCCAAATGTTGCTTTTATAAAATATTTACAGTCCTAAATACAAAGCCTCCAAGTGTATATCCATGCGAACTGCTAGTTCATTGTTGTGTATGTCGGCAGAAACAAATGAACACCGCACGCACTTTATCTATACTGATGTGCAGAACCAAGAGTATACTCCCAAAATAATCGTTCACCATTTTGTTCCAACGCCTTATATGCACATCGGCAGCTGTGATTCGTGGTCATTGACAGTCTCTCATTTGACTGCACCAATCATAATAAGGTTTATGTGACACTATACGTATGTGATTCGCCGGTTGAACCGCAAGACAAGTGAGAGTTAAAACATTCAATCACTGAATTATGAAGCAGAACTGCAGATGTGCACGTAAGACATTCAATCCAAATAGTAGGGTCCTGAAAAATTTGCGTTTTCTTTTCGGCTTAAGCTAGAAGGCAAGAAACTGTAAGTTTGCGTCACTCTTACAATTGGCCCTTGACTTAATTGACAACACCTGTGTGACTCTCAGTCAATAATAAATAGGGATCCCTGTTTTTTGCGAAAATAATTTTGACCTACTTTGTTTCAGTGCCTTACGTACACATCTGCAGTTCTGCTTCATGGTTATTGGCAGCGTGTCTATGTGAAGAGCAATATCTCATCTGACTGAGCCAATTACAATAACGTTTCTACAAACAACACACGTCTGTGATTGGCCGGTAGAATCCCAAGGCTCGTGAGAGTTAAAATATCCAATCACTGACCCCGAAGCAGAACTGCAGATGTGTACGTAAGGTACGGAACGAAGTGTAATAAATTACTTTCGTGAAAAACAGGGGTCCCTACTAATAAAGAATCAACTAAATGCAGGTCCAGTATTGTGGTATCACTGTGTCAGCGAACAGCCAATGAACAGTTGATAAAGGCTTGTCTACTGTCCAATGAACCCGCGAGTTTTTCCGTTCTTTACCAAACGGTGTACACATCTCTACTGATGTAGCCTCCACCTTCAGTTTGTTACGAGCACTAACTACTTTGTACCAAGGCCACCTCACGTCCGGCAGTCACCTACTGATACCATATGTGAGCTCACAATTATTGCGCTATGCTATTCAAATACGTGAATTCATATACATGTAACACTTCATCTAGCTTACAATCCATACGTTGTTGTTATCCGTGGTCTTGTATTTAACTATCGGGTACACTAGGTTATGTGCAGACAGTTATCCCGATGTCATGGAGTTACCTGGAAAAGCTGTGCTCCAAATGCAAGACATTAAATAGTTAAGTTATCCATGTCTATTCGTTATATATACGGTATACGTTTGCCTGATTTTGTCATTCCTTTTCCCAGAAATGTGTTTGGCAATTCCATTGTGTTCGTTTTTAAGAGTGCGTGGTAGATAAATAAATGCTGAAATAATAAATTGATTTCTACGCATTTTTTGAAGCCAATACGTATAAAATACCCAATTACAATCGTAGATAATAGTATTTGCCAACTTTATGAGTAAATATTTATCCAGAATTACTAATTCGTTACGCGTGATCTCTTGCACCGCAGTTAAATGCACGATGTTCCGGAGTCAGAGATTGTGCCTTAGAAGTTGGTAACACTGGAAACAATATTGTTTCAAACGTTGGCAAAAACTATTGTCTAGGATTGCTATTGTTTAATTTTCGTAAATTGGCTTCAGGAAACCTGCAGCTATATATTAATGCTTTTAGCGTTGAATTATGTACCCCGCACTCTTAATCCATCCTAACTTCATGAATAAAAAAATCCTATCTGCTTATTCCTGTTTACTTACAGAGTATGCGATGGTAGACATTCTAAGATATGCAATGCAATAAATAAATAATTATAAATGTTTATACGTAACAGCAACGTTTTGAATAGAATGCCCCTAAGGGCAAAATAACTTATGCTCAAGAACAGTTAGTCGAATACAATTTTGTGTATGGCGAAATTAGTGTGTAACATTTAAATCCAGAAAATATTTATATGCCTGGCCGATATAGTTCTCAACAAGACGCTTTAGTCTAGTCAAAACTATATTTTGTTAGAACAGAAAAACCAGTAGTGACGCTGTTGATTGGTCAGGTAATGAAAATTTTGTTGGACAAAATCCATGCTTGTTTCGCCATGTACAAACATGTAAGAAACATTTAACTTTTGTGTGGGTGCCCATGTCCATACAATCAGGCAATGTTTCAATTGGCAATTTAGTAATTTATGACTCAGTAATCTATTACTAGAGACCGGAAAATATCCCTGGTTCACTGACCTGTAAGGCTATCTTCCAAGAATCTCTCTGTACTCAAATAGACATCAGCAGTTCATTGGCTGTTCACTGCTACACTGATACCACGTGACTAGACCTGCATTAAGTTGCTTCTTCATTATTGGCTCAGAGCCCTCGATGAGGTGTCCAATTAGGCAAAGGCCATTTGTGGAAGTGATTCAAAATTACATTTAATTCTAGCCTGTGCCCAAATGAAAACACGAATTTTTCACGTCCCTATCTATTGCAATTAGCAGATCGCGATAAAGTGAGCACTTTTGAAGCCAAGTAACTTTTATCCTTTCAGATAATTAATAAGCCTAGTTGCTGCCACTGTTTACTACAAGCACAGGTCCCCAAGTAATAATGTTTATAGATAGTATTGCACTCAGAAAATTAACTTCTAATGTTATGATAAACAACATTTTAAAATCATTATCATAGACAAGGTGGTCGACGGAACTGCTTTCTTTATCGCGAACCGCCTATAGATTTAGTAAGAATCATTACAAAAAAAATCCTAATGGAACCTCCAGGAATACCATTATTTTGGAATTCAGCAGTTCATATTTTTCATATTTAAGTTTGAATGACAAGATGGTAGTGACGCGACTGAATTCCAAAAGTTAAGAACGTGCAGACTTTAATCTTGTATACTAAACTGGGCAACCCAACTATTTAGTTGACTAAATATTCCTGTAGCAACTCGGCCTCGGCGAAAGTTGGATTTGCTGGAAAGCGTACAACAACGCCGGAACAACACTGGAGAGGAACCGCGGCCTGCTGGACTTAGGTTCGGGAAGACTGATGAGGGAAATCCCCGCCAACGAACATTTTTTTTGGCATAAACCCGATGTGAAGGATGTTCTCGTATTGACCAGCGATCTTATTCAAGAACAGACTTGCAACTCAACTTAAAAAAAAAAAAAAAAAAAAAAAAAAAAAAAAAAAAAAAAAAAAAAAAAAAAAAAAAAAAAAAAAAAAAACTTTGTTTTACGTAACTGCCAACTCCTGGGTACGTAAATGCGCCGTCCACCTGCGAGGTTCAGAAGTGACGGGACTGTAAGGGCGGCATTGAAGCGCGCATCAAATGCAGTATCGCCACAAAGAGCCAAGCACTGAACTAGCGTGTAAGATTCCCATCGATCATAATTCCAAATAAATACAAAATAACGGGCCCTTACGCGGTGACTATATTATTTTATTGGTGGAAAATCCATACCAAAGTTCAGTGCATGTTTTTTCCGTACATCTGGTTGGTACATTTTAAAAGATGGCAATCTGAAAATATTTTTTTAATTTTTATTTATTTATTTATTTATTTATTTATTTATTTATTTTTTAGCTCTGTTGGAGAGCTTAGAACAGTGCTTTTATGATCATTGCATTTTACAATTTATTTTATTCCGTACTTATCCGAAGTCTGTTTTTCTTCGCATATGTCTATATTTTCTTATTGAATTTTGGTAATTTTTGTTTTATTTTGTGTTGCAGTTTTTTACATTGTTGGAAGGTAGGGGCAGAATACTAGGGTGTTTACTGCGACGCATTTGAAGCGCATGGTAGGTTAATGTTGGCAAGCTATCTATACGAAACCTTTATATTTCGTATATTAATTTTCGGATAGAACACGTTTTATGGACAGATTTACTGAATGTAACATTATTTCCTAGTATCACTATAGTACAAATGAACTTGGCACAATTTAAATTCGGAATCACACTGTCTGAAACACTTTTTGAAACAGTTGCTCTGGGGTCGGTGAGGGGTCATATTTCGTGGTTTCACTACAGATGTTTTCTGGTGGAGTATTGAGTTATTTGATTCACATAAATGATCAGGTTCTAGCGGAACATTGTTAATATGGCTCGTAGTTCCCAACGTTGTGTACGACGGCGTCTGTCACTTTCCAAAATATTTCTTTGTCAATTACAAAGGTGGTTCTCGTGACAAGCATTCTTCAGCTATGACAATGTTACTCAAAAATTATTCTCTAGGGATTACTAAACCACCTCGAGACAGGTACTGTATCCCATTATCCTGATGAAGTGCCAAATTAGTCTCTCTCGTTCTTCGGGGATGTTCGGTTCTGCACCCGAAGTTATCTCCATAAGCGCAAGAATTGATTTGACTCCTTGCCGACAGTAATATCGGAAATTTTTCGTTGCCGAACTTGCCCATAAGAAATTCTTCTATCTTCCTAAGTTGAAGTAGACGTAAGTAACCTCCCATGTGGCTGAGCAACGTTCAGAACGCCGACGACTAGTCGCACAAATGAGCGCGAGTGCAGACATCTGGTGCGCATGGCAGTTACAGACCGTATGTTGTACGGTACACTCACATCAAACACATCCGTGCACTAGTCCAAACACGCAGAACAACACGATTACTGCCTGCAACAGGGCGAGCGGCTCACACATACGGGGCAATGAAAAGAGAGGGGGGGGGGGGGGGAGTAGCGCCTTGACCCAAAAGTAAAATCAAAGAGTACCTGGGGAGGCTAAGGTTACACGCATTATATTTATGTATATTTGTGTTTACATATATATATATATATGTTTACACACACACACACACACACACACACACACACACATATATATATATATATATATATATATATATATATATATATATATATATATATATATAAAGACGATGGAGAAATAATGGGTCATCTTTTGACAAACGTTTTACCATATCATTGTGCACACAAAATTTAGCTGGAATTAATAACACCAGCTTATTTTAATTCTTAAAAAAATTAATTTTGGTGACTACTGTAATAAAACAATAAAAACAAAAAAAAATTGCCTACCTAGAATAATTCTAGTAACACATTTCTTGATGAAACTTCACTGGTAATCATTCCAAATGCATAATAAATTAAATGAAAATTTGTGCAAGTCGTCACCTATGAGTGATTGAATCTACTACAATAAATATTAGTCATATTATGAGTCACCCTTAGTAAGTCTTATATATATATATATATATATATATATATATATATATATATATATAAAACGGCCTAGCGATTTGTTACCATATCCCGCCACATCAGCATGTACCCCAGCTCAGTTTAATGGGTACTCCGGCATGCAAAATTTGCGTCATTTTCTGACGTCTGACTAGACTCCCAGTGACTATAGGCTCGTTCGACGTCTCCCGCTGGCCTATATTGTCGTGACTTGCCGCGGAGAATACTTACACGGTAGAGAGGCCAATCTCTGCAAACACGTAACACACGTCAATGACAACACATCATTTAAACAGGGACAGGAATTTTTGACGAAAAGATTTTTGCCCCACTTTGTTTCAGTGCCGTATGTGCGAACCCGCAGCTCTACTACATGGTTATTGGCAGAATATTTTTGTGCAAAGTTGTTGTTTATTTGACTGTGCCAATCAGTACACGGATAACTACGGCATGTCACGTCTGTGATTTGCGGGTTTAACCTCCAGACGTTGTATGTTAAGGCATCCAATCACTGACCACAAAGCAAAGATGCAGGTGCGCACGTAACACTGAAACAAAGGGTTGCAAAAATCTTTTCGCAAAATTTGCTGTCTCTACATATAAAAGTTCGTAGCCAATTGTATCGCAGATTATGCTCGGTTATGAATGGGAAAGTGAAGTTTAGTCGGCTATCAAATGATAACACGGATTTTGCACGTGTCTAATTATTAGCTAAAACGAAGGATGGGATGGGGTATGAGCGTTTCTCAAGGCTGAGCCTCATACACCTAAGTTGCGGTTCCTCTAACGATAAAGTGGCGTGCGTCGCGGTATAGCAGCGTTGAATACAGGCCATGGTCGAGTCTGAGGCCGTGACTACACCACAAGATATCAAGAGTCAGAAAAAGAGCACAGAAGACCCAACACAAATGATATAGTAATATGCTGGGAAAATATGTGCGACAGACGCGGCAGGGATAAGAATATCCGCATAATTAAATGGTAGGCAGGGACAAAGAAAGGTACGGCTAGGGTGTTCCGGTACCAGAACACCAGGGTTAAATGCAGTGCCATTTGTCGGAGGCTCCCACCAATGAGAGGTGGCAGTTGCGCTCCCAAGGACCTGAGCGCCCCTGGTGGCTGCAATGCAAAAATAGCAAGTATGTTTCCTCGCGGGGGTTGCTGTGAATATTCACGTAAATTAATACCTACCAAAGCCTCGGCTCAGGCAATATCCCCAAAACCGGAAGGCATTTACCTAAGCAGCGTATTTTCTGCATAGTTGTTCGTTATACATGTGGTACGGTCCGTAACTACGAATAACCTTACCCTGTATTTCCACTTCCCAGTTTGTTTTTATTTAAAATAAATTTTAGTAAAGTAAGGAAGTATTTCCAAGGAGTATTTCTTGCTAATTCACATGGTGCAGTCTCCGAGAAAACCCGTCGACCAGCGGCATCGTCCATCACGATTCCCACATGCGAAAATCAGGAGTCCACCCGGCCGAAAATCGAACCCGGATCTCCTTCGTAGGAGGCGAGTGCTAGCCACTGCGCCCAGATATGTGATGGATTAATATTTAAATACATTTCTTGAAATTGCGCTGAGAACTAGCGTGCGAGATTCTCGCCGTACCATTTTTATTACGGAACTTTAAGAGTGTGTGGTAGATAAATAAACGCTGAAAACACGAATTGATTTCTACGCTTTTTTTGAAGACAATATGGCTAAAATACTTAATATCAATCCTAGATAATGGTATTTGCCGACTATATGAGTAAATATTTATCCAGAATTGCTAATTCGTTACGCGTGATCTCTTGCGCCGCAGTTAATTGCACGAGGTTCCTGCGTCAGAGATTGTGCCTCAGAAGTTCGTAGCACTGGAAAAAATTTTGTTTAAAACGTTGGCTCAAACTATTGTCTAGGACTACTATTTTTAATTTTTGAAAATTGGCTTCAAGAAATCTGCAGTTACAGATTAATGCTTTTAGCGTTGAATTATGTATAGAGGTACGTCAATTTCGCGGATTCATCTGGCAGCAGCCAAGACTTGTCAGTCCTATACACCCACTGGCCACAATCGATTATCTATTGGCTTATAACCGTACAAGCAGGTAGCAAGCGATGGCACTTCGCATTATTTCCTTATTTAGCCTACTATTGGCTTGCAGTAGTCAAACGCGTTTCGTTACAGCCGCCAGCAAGTCACATACATGACAATGAAGTATACATAATTGGCGTTCAACCTGACCTGGAATGTATCTGCGAAATTTACGTACATCTAATTATGTACCACGCCCTCTTAAGCGGGGACCATATCATTTTATTGATGGAAACTTAATTCTACAGCAAAATTCGTGCACATCTCAATCTGAGTTTCACATACATCCGGTTAGTGAATGAGTGAGAGATCTTTGTCAGTACTCAACATCGACGTTTTAGCGCTGGTGAGGGGTGGCATGAGGTGAGCATGGAGCAGCGCTGGAATGAAGGGGCGGGGGAAACGGGAGATCCCCGAGAAAACTCACCGACCAGCGGCATCGTCCGGGCCGAATCTCACATGCGGAAAATTCAGTGACCGACTTCGCCGGGAATCGACATCCGGTTATTACATTTTGAAGTACGGCAGTCTGTAAAGGCTGTTTTTAGCTATGTTGGAGGCTTAGAAACAGTGTTTTTAATTAGCATGGTGCCTTGACAATGACATTCCGACCTTATCCGAAGTATGTTTTCTTTTCGCACGTTGACACAATGGACGCATGTGGAACAGTTTAATTAAAAATAACGTGTTTACACACACACTGCCGCGCATTTTACGCGCGTGGTACACTGAGAAAAATGAATTGTTCCGATAAAAAAATTAATAAGGTTGATATTAACTTTGCTGTAGGAAATACATTATAGTTAAACTAACAATCGTAACGCTGAATTTACTACTGGAATTTATTTGTTGTACTAAATTTTTCCTTAGATGTAGTACAACCAAACAAATGAATGTTTGTTTTAAATCAATTATATTTTTAACAGTAACAAAATTTGTAGTTCTCTTCAGTCATTTAACCTAACGTAACTATACGATAGAACAAAAAAAAAAAAATAGTTTTTTTGCAAATTTATTAATACACGTACTTTAAAAAATGCAAGTATTATAAAACATCGTGTGTGTAAATGCGAACATGTGAATACCAAATAAATGCCATTACAGAACAACTTACTGAACGGACATATTTTGCTGCTTCCAACCAAATAGATTCTTTGTTTTAATATCCGTCATGGTAAAATTTACCAAAGCTGTAGGCTATGATAAGCCATAAATATGTCTGACTCAAGTAAATATAATTGTAAAAGCAAATAAATGAAACAGTATAAACAAACTAGGGTTCATATTTAATATGCAACAAAAAATGTCCGTTCAGTAAGTTGTTCTGTAATGACATTTATTTGGTATGCACATGTTCGCATTTACACACACGATGTTTTATAATACTTGCATTTTTTTAAGTACATGTATTAATAAATCTGCAAAAAACTATTTTTTTTGTTCTATCGTATAGTTACGTTAGGTTAAATGACTGAAGAGAACTACAACGTCAAAAAATATTTTGCAGAGCACAAACGAGTCTAATTATAGTTTCCATTTCATGCCACCCATATTTTGTCGCATATTGTGTGTACAATTTTGTAAAGGTTACGGAGAAGAAAACAGCGAGAGTCGGCCAGATTAGCAGATTCTGGAGTTTCTCGGAATTAGATGTCACAAGTGTATGAACGTAAAAATTTATTCAATTATTTGTAAGTCGTGATGGTTTAGTAGAAACGTGCATGGCATACAATCAGAAGATTGTGGGTTTGAATCCATACTCATCTGTACTTTTTCTTTGTTTCATATTTGCACGTAAATATTATTTGTATAAACGCAAATTACCTTATTTTCATGATCAGAGCTAGAAAAACAATTTAAATGTCGTATACTTTAACGGTATCCCGAATAAATGAAGTATTTTTAATTTAACAATATATGTATTGTGTCACCAACCACGCCATTTGCTTAAAACAACAAAAATACTTCAAACAAATAATTTGGTTGTGATAAACCACACATTTGTTTGCACGTATTGAAATATACCATTTAGCTATTTGAAACAAATTTTCTTACATTTTACAATATTTTTTTTATCAGTGTAGGCGGTGCCCTTAAAACATTTTTAACCAAATTTCTAAAAATGTACTTTAATTGTAGAACTAATGACAGCTGTTTACATCGTCCCGAAGCGCGTCATTTGCCCTAAAAGTCATTTACCCTAAAAGTCACTTGGCCTAAACGTCACTTAGCCTAAACATCACTTGGCCTAAACGTCACTTGCCCTAAACATCACTTGGCCTAAAAGTCACTTGGCCTAACAGGCATTCAGCCTAAAACTATTTTTGGTCATATATGACTCTTTAGGTCAAATGGAGTGTACCCGCGCGTCCCCGGAGAACAATTTCCCAGTGTGGTGTTTACACAACACAGCTGACTGCTGTTTTTTATCTGTGGTAACCTGAGCCCCAGCAACACGCCCGCTAGAACAGGAAGAGCGAGAGAGAGAGAGAGAGTGGGAGGTCCATGCCTTATCGCTGATAGCAGTTGTCGACGGGATCCAGGGGCCACTGAGAGGTGGCCGACGTCGACACGTTTCTTCCAGGGCTGCGCAACGAGTAGAAGTCAAGGCCACGCTCTCTTCTTTCAACTTTTTAGTGATATTAATTTTTTATGCCTAAACGAGGTAAAATATCAAAAATCTGTCAGGCAGTTTTGTTCAAAATCGTCTTCTCTACGTTGGCTGATCTTTTTTCAAAATAGTAAATACTATGGTTTTAACAATTTTGTAACTAACTAAATTCTGGTTAATTGAATTTTTAGTCAACACAGCATAATTTCTTGTTAAAAAAAACTGTCACAGCAAAAACCATTTTAAACAAAACTGCCAGATAGATTTTTAATATCTGCTTTCGTTGTAGCTTAAAAAAATATTTTCCTCAACACATTAGAAACAAGAGAGCATGGTCAAAAGGGGACGGTTTTTCCAAAATTTTAATTAATTCACATTGAAAAACAATGTCACGGGCTACGCCAAGGCCTGCATAAAACCGCAAAGAATTTTATTTCGCGTAAAAAAATGCCAATTTACAATTTTAAACTAAGTAATTTTTTAAAAGTAAAAAATAAATTTCAATGCGATTTCATACATATCTTGACGTAACTCGTGCCACTGTTCTTCTGTCTGAATTATTTCATTTCGGTGAGTCTGTTGGTTTTCCTTTCTGGCATGAAACTGTTTTATGAAAATTTGGACTTTATGTCACTATAGAATAAATATGAAAGATAAAATATGTTTAATTACAGTAAAAAATAGTCACCACGTATGGTTGCAAAACAAACCACATGTCGTACAAATATGAAAAATTATTAAAACAATTTAATTTTTCTGTGAGCCGTCCCCTTAACATTGTCACGCAACGCACGGGTATCGATAGGAAAATTGAGGACGACTAGCGGCGTTTACAAAAACCTCACGAGGGTAGGGTAGGTAAGACAAAATGTTATCTTTCGTTCCTTATAACTCCTCTCTTACCCTGTTCTCGAACAGGGTGTGGTGGTTATCAGACGAAAGTCGCCATTTGGAGCGAAAAAAATTGTAAACATTATACATAACCATAACCACAGTGAATTTAAGGTTAGTTTTACAGGTTATAGAGAAAATGTGTTTTCTTGTGGGAGAGTTTGGCACAGGGAAATTTTTTTCCGCTAGTTTCACTGCTACCTCTAAGGAACCAGAAAAATTCGGCACTGTAGTAAAATTTAATTTGAATAGGCTTGGAAATGTCAGAAATTATTTAACATAATTTAAAAGTAAATATTATCCAATTTCGTGTTTTAAATTATCAACTTTATGTAACTTAAAAATAAGAAAGCTCAACGATTCGTCAGTTTGCATTCATTACCGATACCAACGCTCAAGCGGCATAAAATTTCCCTGTGCCAAAATGTTAACATTGATCTTTCTAACCTGCAGTAGAATGAACCTTAACGAAGTTCAAATAGACTGTGCTCAAAATGTCGAAGAAACAAGCACGAAACGAATAAACAGAGGTATAGTTGAGGCACCAGCATTTCTTACACTTAACCGCTATTACATTGTTGGTACACTAACAAATACAAAATTACAAAATAACTACATACAAATAACAATAAACTACATTACTAATCTACAGATACCAGATACACAAGAATAAGAAAACAGTAACTGTTTCTTTAGATGGTTGAACAAGTTCCAACCAGGATGGAAAAGGGGGGGGGGAACTCACAGAAATTGCAGATACAGGCTAGATACAAACACTGAGTACGAAAATAAAACAAATCATACAAAACGAATTGTAGCAGCCATGAGCAAATGGTGATCATAATGCGCTGTGCACGATATTTTGCTTGAGATATTTACTGACAGCTGTACTAAAATTTTTAAAGTCTTGAATATTTCTTGTCTTGTGCTTCACATTATTCCAGCAACGAGTAGTCTATTATTTACTACGAATGAACCTGACGTATGTTTGGACTTGTGGATTTGTATTAACAGTTTGTTGTTAGAGTGGGAACGAGTGTTATTCGTGTGGAATGAACTAAGAGTTTGAGAACTTGTTAAAAATGTGCAGGACGTCGAATTATTTAACACGTAGAAAATACTTATGTACGTGTTTTTATTCCTGCGATCTTAAACACTACAAAAAATTAGAGGTGTTTATTAAAACCTGGTCACGTGGTTGAGAAAATCTGCCTTATTCCAACTCATGAGGTTTCATTAACTCCTTAGAGAGTTAATCCGAGGACAAGGTATCACACCTGGGAGCACGTATGCGTCCGCCTTTCCCTGAGAGATGACATGAGATGAGGCAGGCTTTACAATAGAGCAGCGACGGAATGCAAGAGCGGGTGAAAACGGGATTGTTCCGAGAAAACCCGCCTGTGACAAAGGAAGTTCGGAAGTGGTAAGTTGTGACAGAATAGACTGTTTAAATATATATATTTTTTATCCTAAAAATTGGAGATTTTATTAAGTTGTTTTCGTCCCCCTCCCTCTTTTTCTATACATATCAACACCCGGGGGTAAAATGCACTACCAGTTATTCCGTGTGGTTAGAAAAGGCTAGGCACAATATCTTGATCAATTATGAGTAATGCGCAGTAAAAAAAACTTCCTAAACAGTATGTCTATGGAAAGTTGTTAACCCAAACACAAGATGGGCAGGGCCATGAAGTTCTCGCGAAAACAATGTTGGCCCAGTTTGTTTCAGTGCCATACGTTCACATACGCAGTCCTGCTTCATAGTCTGTGACGGGATGTTCCAACACTCTCGTGTCTCGAGGTTCTACCCGCTAATCACAGACGTGTGGTGTTGCAGTAACCTTAAATGTGATTGGTTCAATCAAATGACAAACGTCACTTCACAATGACACACTGTCAATAATCATGAAGCAGAGCTGCCCACGTGTACGTAAGGCACTGAAACAATGGGGCAAAAATATTTTCGCGAAAAGTTCATGGCCGAAATATATGGGACATATACCATACTTCAGGTTGCAAATGTACAAATACTTAGCGATGTTACTACGTAAGTAAGGTAAAATCGGTATACATTTGACTGTTTACGTGAAGTGTAAAGGAATGCTACCATTGGTGTAAGAGAAACAATCCCATACATCGGTGTTGTAACTTTACAAATAATTTTCCTTATATACTAAACGATAAAATTATTAATAATCTATACTCTCCGTTGGTATTTCGATAAATAAACATTGAGAAACTTTTGAGACGCTGACGTACGTATATCGATTCCTTAGTGGAGGAAAAAATTGACAGTAGACAGAATACTGGTTAGTCGATAATTTATTTGTTTTGCTCGCGCATGTGACGATTGCATAATGGGAATCAGTTATTGAAGGCGACTTTGGGTCAAGGAACTAGTTTATGTGATTATGATCACTGTGTCTTTATGGCAGGGGTGGCCAACAAGCCTAAGCGTGCCACAATTGGCACATAGATGTTAGCTCTAAAGGATACGGAATGGTAAGGTATAGATTGAAAGACAGGAAAACTCAATCTACGATGAAATTTTAACTACATATCATAATTCGATGGGACGTTTTTGCCGATCAGATGTTTTATTCATGGACGTCTCTTATACAGCATTAAGCAGCAGCATGTTTTGTTTTCGAGTTAAAAATTAAAAACAGCGTTTATAAAAATAAGAGTTTAAAACCAAAAAAATCTATAACAGTTGAATTAATATACTTTTATAACTATAGAATTAATAATATTGAGAGCTGTATAGTAACACATTTTCAAAAATACTCGATTTTGGATTTGGAAATAATTTTAACATCCGTAAACCTCTGCACGAGATGTTTTCGGATGGTAAAATTGTTTTGGAATCAAATCGTTAGAATTTATTTTTGATTCGGTTGCTACAGGGCTCTGCATATCAATACAGTAATAATTATCGAAATTAAAGATTTCTATATTTTTGGGATTTTGTGGTTTCGAAGCCTTATTTTTAGAAAAACAGTTTTTAAATTTTCACTTGATATTAAAGCGTAGGCTACTGCTGACTAATTCTTTTTAAACAAACGTCCTTTAGTAAAATATCTACTCGGCAAAAAGTCCCATTGAATTACAATAAGTAGTTCAGAGTTTATCGGTGATTGACTATTCCAGTCATTCGCTCTACACCTTACCTTATCATTCCCCTTAATTATACGTGTCACGAGTTAAAAACATTAATTTAAATTTGTAGGTATAATTAAAAATTACTAACGAATTTGTCACTAGCACATTTGTTGATGGGATATTCAACAAAATTTTCGTTAAGAGACAGTATTAAGAAAAAAAATTGTCTGTTTGAAGTCTGCGTTTGTAAATAAATAAAGACGCACGTTACATCGACACTGATGTACTACATTTCCAAGAAGTGGGAATCATTCTATATTCCAACTCGTCACTATGGTGATTCGCAATAAAGTCGGCACTTTTGAAGACCTTCTTGTGTAGAACAATAATAAAAAATATTATTTTGTGAAAGTAAATATAGTAAACAGAGTTTTGAAAGTGCTCACTTTATACTGAGCCGCCTGTATAAGTATTTAGTACAACATTTTTATAAGCATCTTTGAAATTTCCTCCTTGTTATTTTTATTTTTTAAACGTCATCTTTTGGCGAAATTTTTCACTAACTAACCAAGATTTTTTTCTCTCTTGGATTACGATATTATTTTCAAGGAAATTGTTAATATAGGTTGTTCAGGATAAAATCAGCACTTTTGAAACTCTAGTAATTTTTTTTGCAGTTAAATTTATAGTTTCCTGAAACTTTTAAATATAATGTAAAAATCAAGGTGTATGGATTGTACCGTATTCATAAGTTAACGTCTGAGTTTAGATTGAATAAAATTTCCAATAATTATTCTAGACAATATAGTTTTCAGAAGTGCTCACTGTATCGTCAACCACCTACAGTCACACTTTTCAATTATAGTTGACATGTACGTAGCTTATTAAATAATGATCTGTTATTTCACGCTGTGCCGTTAAAGATAATATTTCAACGTAGGACACTAGTACTCTTTGATTTTAGTCGTTGAAATAGAAAATCTTCTATATCAGAGATAAAAAAGTCTGATTAAAAATGTAATAGAATCCTTTTATGATAAAAACTGAAATTTCTAACGCAATAATGCGCACTCTGGCTATGTGTGCCTGGTAATTTACTCTCTTTAATATTGTGACACATAAATAAAAAGAGTACATTTTTATATGAGCTACTTACAACCTGAAGCTATAGCAGGGGTAAATAAACAAAAGTCAAACAACCTATTTTTGCTAACTTTTAACAGACCTTTGTACAGTGATTTATGGTTTGTGCCCAAATAATTAGGCCTACTTTGTGAGCTGTTCCACAAATATGAATGAGCAAGAATTATTAAATTGATATAAATATAGGCCTCCATATATGATCTTTGGAAACTCGACCCACAAATTTCTGACATAGTGCCATTGGACCGTGGATGAAGTTATGTATTAACCGCCAATGTGTCAATCGTTAGTTTTTGGTAAATACGTGCTTAGTGTTTTACAGCTTTCAAAAAGTCTAACGAAGTATATTATTACAGTTGTAAAGGCTCGTAACAGATAGAGGACTTAATTGTAAGTCAAATGAAATAATATTATCGGAACTAATTCCCTTAGTTTATTTCTACTAAAGCCACTCACTAATCTAAATAGACTCTGCTTTTGCTTAAACTACTCTTCTTCGCTATTTTACATGTGCTCAGAAACGAGCAGTCCAGAAGTGATTCTACGTTTATTCGACCCAACGTAACATTGTACATATATTTCTAAATTGACGTGTAGCGCCGTTTATATTATTATATGAGGTTACTTTTGTTATAGATTTAAGAGGATTCTGTGCCGCTTGTCAAAACCTAAAAAACACCTACTTCTTCTCAGTCATCTTAAAAACGAACTTTTCAGGATACAGCATCGCACATTTTTACCTTAAGATAAAAAAGATGGTTTGTTGTACCTACTGATTTGAATTTCACATGTCGCCATGTCAAATACCTTTAAAAATTTTTTCAAAAGACGATATTTGGCGACTCAATTCTTGTTTCCTTAACAGAACCCTTGAATTTTTACATTACTAGGATTGTTTATTACTTCCTTAACTGCAATTAGGTCTGTAACAGCAGTAACGGCAAAGATTTATGGTTTCTAAAAGTCTGTCAATATGTATTCTATTCGGCAGTTAGGTAATGTCATAGCCGTCTTTAGTAGGCCGTGACCTTAGATCTGGCAACCCTGGCAGGATGGGGTCATTTTAACACTTCTGTTAGCTCTCCACAGGCAATGGCTTTGCCTGATTCGTTATTGTGCCCTACATGTCGGCGAATCAGGGGAAGCCACAGCTGTTGGTGAGACAAAAGAAGTGTTAAAATGACCCTTCCTGGCAGGGTTGCCAGATCTAAGGCCGCGGCCTTCAACTGAAGACGGCTATGGTAATAGCCAACAAATTTACCAAAAGGAAAAATTACGACATACAACGTAAAAATTACAGATGGCGAGTATTTCTGCTCTTAAATGGGAGTGTTAACAGACAATTTTATTGTATTTTTCAGTTTTTAAGCCGTAACATTTATTCAGATTATTTTATCAAAATTTTATCTTCGACATATCATAGAATATAGTCATGGTAAACTGCTTAACGTAAATAATAATGGAATATTCTCTTGCACATTAGTTCAGCACTTCGTTTCGTTCGTTGTGGCGAAGCGATATTTGATGCGCGCTTCAAGGTGCCGTTAAAACTTCGTAACTTCCGAGCCTCTTACACACAGAAAGGCGACGCCATTAAATACTTGCCAGGTTGTTTCTGGAACACTCCACTGGCGACGAGGCCAAGAAGGACCAATCTCGAAGAATCTGAAAGTAAACAAGCTCTCGTCATTACAAGTGGTGTGAGATTTTATATCTGTCGAACGTGGTCGAAGTCCGCCTGGCTGATGGCCTAGCTTGCATGTTAACGGGAATCGAACTAGGGTCCTTCCGAATACAAGGCGAGCGTATTAAAACTACTCCGCTCCGTAATATGCCCAAGTCCATTGATTAATTTTCGGGAAAAGTGAACATACACCGCGTACTACCCGGATTGTGTCCGAGAAATACACCCTGCACGTACGAGAAATACCGTAGCGTCCGACAAAGCCAGTGTGCACAGTGTTGCCAATGTTAGAGGTGTAGAAATCCCATTCTCCATAAGCAAAAGTCCTATTTCAGAACAAAAAAAAAATCACACAGCTGAAAAAAAAGTAATATTGTCTCGAGAGAGCATCATTTTTTAAATTGACCGTTAATTTGTACAATACATTCCGTAGGTTATTTTATTTATTTATTTATTTATTTTTTTTTTTAGTTTTCAGCCTTGTGATCCTAACCTTTAGTACGAACCCGTGTGGCAAGAAACACAACCAAAGAGTTAAAAAAAATTAATATTTAAATAACGTACAAAATTAGATACACATACAAACGAACTTCAAACGGACCGCGAATACGCAATAGTGCTAAAAACACTTAGCAGACATTATGAAGCTCATAATAAATTATCAAATAAGGTTGTTGATAGTTGTCCCAAAACATTATATTTACAAAAAAAAAATCCCTTTGGGCCTGTTATTTAACTATCACATTTAAAAAGTCCCACGAAATGGGACAAATCCCACGACCTGGCAACACTGAGTGAAAAGCTGTACCAATGCTTGCTCGTACGTGACTGGGCTCGCACGTAAAAACCCAGTCTTTCGTTCCTGGAACTGCAGCACACTGACCTTTCACACTTCTGGTTAACACAACTCGGTTGTTCTCCGGACTGCGGCGCTATATTGACCAACACCGGGGTTCCCAGGAACCAACATCACTCTCTCCTTCAGCATCGACTGTGATCGTATATCGATATTTTAAGGCCATGCTACGGTACTATTTTTTTATCATGTCGGTGCAAAAAATCCAAAACGTTTTATGGGAATGCTTTGGAAAATGTAAGACCAAGAAAATTCATACGGTGCACAATTCTACGTAGGTGTTTTTCGTAATAATTATAAATGGTGAAATTTCGCGAATTCACTGACCTGCATGTTAGAATCAAACATCCTTTGCATACTCAAGTCCTCACCATTTGTCCACTAGCTGCTACTCAGTGTAACAGTAGACAATGAACAAATAGACAGGGCTTGAGTATGCATAGGATATTTGATTCTAACATGCAGGTAATTGAATTCGCGACATTTCGCCATCTGAAGAGGTACCGTTCGTTCGCAAAAATTATTTTGCTTGGTTTTGGCTTATTTTCATAACAAAATTTGTGATGCTTTGGGTGCTAAAATCTGTAATCTGAAAACTAAGAAGTCAATTGCTACCAAAAATATTATGTACAAGTTATGATTAGAGACCCTGTTTTTTCGCGAAAAGAATTTTACCCCAGTTTGTTTCAGTGTCTTACGTGCAAATCTGCAATTGTGCTTCATGGTTATTGGCAGCCTGTCTATGTGAAGAGCCGTATCTCATTTGACTGAGCCAATTATAAAAACTTTCCTGCAACACCACACGTCTTTGATTTGCCGGTAGAATCTCTAGGCTCGTGGCAGTTAAAATATCCAATCACTGACCACGAAGCAGAACTGCAGATGTGCACGTAAGGCACGGAAACGAAGTGAGGCAAAATTCTTTTCGCAAAAAAGAAGGATCTCTACTTATGATATGTGTGACTAAACAACGCAGGGTTTCTTCGATATGGAAATTATGTTCGTACACACACACACACACAGATATATATATATATATATATATATATATATATATATATATATATATATATATATATATATATATCAAGGGCAGATTCACATTTTACCAAATTAATATTCTGTAACAAATGTTTAACTTTAACAGAATGTCTAAATTCCATTTTTAATATTGCAAAAATGTACAGCATTTTGCATGTAGTTACAAAAAATTGTTTTCGAAAAAACTATTTTAACTGACTTGCTCCACTAAAAATCTAAGCCTCTCATATATATTCAAAATCTTTGTAAAATTACCGGGTGTGGCGCTAAGAATATTGAGCGCTTTTCATTTAGGTGCGATAAGGCTAGTGGTGGGCAAGCAAGTGTATATTCTATCCATTCCAAGCTTACAGCTTATGTCACTCCGCCTGTTCGCGCGTTTAAACGACATTGGCTGTGCAACAAACCGCCGCACCACCTACGCGTGTCTCGCGAGCTGTCGACTGGCGACAAGTGGAGAAATGGAATCGCACCTCGCTGTGGAGGAAATGGAATCACGACGGACGTTGGCGTCATATATAGTATTTCATGGCACAGAGTGATGTTATATTACAGAGGATTTAAAAAACGCAGCTGAACGATTAAATCACTTATCCTGAACTAAAACACAGCAATTTAGCGTAGGTTCTATTTCCTGTCGCAACAACACTGTTAACTAACCAGCCAACCAACGATCAAGAGCTCAGCTGTGACAGTGTTTATTTCTGCTGCAGTCTTAGACTGGTTACAGTTTTTTTATAACCCTTAGAGCTGGGGCGTCCCCATCGTGCAGCGTTACGCCTAAACCAACTATGTCCAAATATGTAGTTATCAGTTAAACATGTTTTAAGTCCCCCCCCCCCACCTTTCCCAGATTCGATACAGTCTTAAAAATATATATTGTAGTCATATAAAGTCAATATTTAGAACAACAGGATATGCGATTAAAATAATTTTTGTACGACAGGTTTTAAAACTGAAAAATAACATTTTATATAATATATAACTAACAATTTGTGCACAGTAGGTCAGTTACACCGAATACACATACAAACGCCAGGTGTCCGTACTTGCCTGCTTATAAAACGGAAGTCAAAGGTAATGGATCATTCGAGAAAGCCCACATGTATGTTTGATAGAGAGCAGGTTGCAAAACTATATTCTGTGTTATTTTTGTTCAGTGGCGTCGCGTGGAGTGTTCCAAGGTGTGCGGTGACCAGCAGTGACTATACACAACACTGAGTTGTCTGAGGAACAATTAGACTTGTATGTTCAGGACCACTCCACAGCCGGTAGCGTACAAGAGGCAAGGTAGGAATTATCCTATAATATATACACCTTGGTCTCTGCAACAACACAACTGCTCAAAGCGTATAGTCGCTGCTAATACCGCACGCCTTGGAACACAGCCATGCTACGCCACTGTTTTTGTTTGCAGTTATAGCAAAATTATTTACGTTTATTTCATTTCTCTCTGTTATAAAGCAAGTGGTTTTAAATTTGCCACATATCCATCCTATAAACACACACATATTACAGTCGTCTTGACATTTTTATTTTATTCCAGCCAACAATTTGTCATGAAGTAGGTAACAGGCCTACTTAACCTATCCAACCGGTTTTTTATTACAAAAATATTTGTAATAGGACGTGCTGTAATATGTTTTTGCATCTCCTGAAAACTTTTCGTTCATTTTTGGACATATGGGGTTTCTCAAACGACTCACTGAATTCCTGGAGAGAGGCGACCTTTGAGGTCGGAGGAAACCACAAAGCTTGGTAATGTTTCACTCGGCCGAGTAGCATATTATCGTCTCCACCAGGACATTCCAGTCAAAGTACTTCTTCATGCGGCTTGAGTATGCATGGCTGCCTGGCACGTGTGTTGATCTCTAGAGGGAGTGGAATATCGCAAGAATCTTCCATGCCTTCGTATGTTGCAAAACAGTGTATAGACGGTCCAGGTTAAAGTGAGCACTCAAAATAGCCTTGCTAAAGTTCTATTTTCAGTAATTCCGTATCTTTCCGCGAGTAACGGTAAACGACGGGAAATGTCTAACCTCTCTGGACACGTCACTTTATGTTTGCGCGTGTAAGCTATATTGTGCAGGAACCGATATATTTTGGTAAATAAAAAAGGTGTATTAATTAAATTAAACAAACGCATGTCGTTTTCGGTTGATTTTGTTTCAGTATTATTGTATATAAATAGGAAAATACACGGGACTGTATTGCGTGAATTCGCTGCCAACCATGCAAGTAATAAGGTAACTGTTGCCCTGAATCTTGGTGCCAACATCTACTTGTTCTACTCTAATTATCCCTCCAGTCTCCCTCCTCTACTATCATCACCACACTGCTTCTTACATACATCTCTTTTGCCCTGAATCTTGGTGCCAACATCCACCTGTTCTACCCTAGGTATTCCTCCAGTCTCCCTTCCCTATATGCAGTAATGGCTAATTATATTTTTCAAAGGTTAAATTTTTAGTGCTCACTTAATCACGAATGACCTATAGCGGCTCGCGTCTTGTATGATTGGAAGATTCTTGTCTAGTATTTTTTAAAGGTGAATAACTAGAGCCGAGATTTTGTCGCGAAAATACTTTAGCATCACATTGTTTCAAAGTGTTACGTGCAAACCGACAGCACTGCTTCATGATTTATGGCAGCGTGTTTTTGCTCAGTCATGTCTTTCACTTTAGTGCACCAATAAGAATAAGGCAATTGTGACACCGTACGTCTGTGATTTGTCAGTAGAAACCCAAGGCTCGTGACAGTTAAAATATCCAATCACTGACCACGAAGCAGAACTGCAGTTGTGCACGTAAGGCACAAAAACAAAATGGGGCAAAAATCTTTTCGCGAAAACTTCCTGTTTCTATATATCAGCGCCAGCTCTGAACGACACATTTCCACACGAACAAAGGCTAGAAAAATTACTATATCAATAACAGTTATATTTCCGATAAAATAATACTTTTAAAAATACTTTAACACGGAATTTACCTTACGTTTTAGTCTAGGTTATAACTAGAACCAGTGATTTTTGGTGAAAATAATTCTGCAACAATTTGTTTCAATGCCTTACGCGCACACCTGCAACTCTGGTTCGTGGTTATTGGCAGAATATATTAGGGCAGAGGCGTGGCTCATTTGACTGTGCCAACCAGAACAATGTTACCGCTAACCTTTAGTATACACGTGAATATTTACAGAAGTAACATGCATGTAGCAGAATTAGTCAGAATTATTACATTGCTCTACGGCGTTGGTAAATTGGTACACATTACGAAATGTTGTCAACAATTCTCAACCTAAAAGAGCAACTGAACATTCCACTACTGTAATTCTGCCTCGTTTATATTTCCAATCCTCAGATCATTGTAGTGGTAGTTGTATTTCAGTGAGAAACCACGTAAGTTCAATTAATTAACTTATTTTCGTATAACCTGTTAATCTGCTTCGGCGCCTCTCATGTGACGATCCCCAATAATATTCGTTATTTTTTTAAGTTGTAAATAACTAGAGGTACGTCAATTTCGCAAATACATTCCAGGTCAGGTTGAACGCCTAAAATAATATTTTATATATTATATACTTCATAATCACGTCTGTGATTAGCAGGCGGCTGTTACGAAACGCATTTGAATACTGCAAGCCAGTAGTAAATAAGGAAATGATTCATAGAGCTATCACTTGTAATGTTGTAAGCCAATGAATAATCGACTGTATCCAGAGCGTGTACAGGACTGAGGCTACTGCCAGATGAGTCAGCGAAATTGACGTACCTCTATAAATAACACAAACGCGGTTAGATTCCGTAAAATGCTTGCCTGAGCTTCCACAAATTTTCTAGATTAAACTACAAAGTATTTTGGAATCTGCACGTTTAATAATGCGAGAACTAGCCGAGAAGAAAAGGATGCTTGCATGCCGGTCTCCCGGCTGTGCTGGTATATGAAGTGGACCAATCAAAAGCCGTTTTCAGGCATCGCATGCTAGTTCAACGAACTTGTTTTGCTTCCCATTACTAAACTAAAACGTTTAAACTAACAGTTCTTGTTCCTGCGTTCATACCTCTCGTTTCTTTTCCATATGACACACATTTTAACGTATTATAATGCGATGTCGGAGAGACGATGTGGCACTTGATTAGCGTGGCAGTATCACCCTTGTCGCACCTTGACTTCCGGGAAATGTCCAGGTTCGTGAGGATGATGTGAGGAGAGGGCGTAGCTGAAGCGGAGGAGCGGAGTACCCCGAGAAAATACACCGGCCAACGGAACTTCCCGTCACGTTCCCGACATGCAAAAATCCGTTGACCTCACGGGGAATCGAAACCTGATCTACACGGGAAGGGGTAGTTGTGGATGGCAGACAAGTATTCTAATCACTACGACCCAAGCAGTCGAGCAAAATCTATGTTTAAGAGTGCGTGGTAGATAAATAAACGCTGAAAACATAATTGATTCCTACGCTTTATCGAAGCTAATGTGGATAAAATACTCAATGACAATGCCACAATCCTCTGGTCATACTGCGCCTCTCGCCAGTACTCAAAACTAACTTACACATTAATTACTTTAAACTAAATTTTGCATTTGAGTCACATAAAACAAACAATCCTAGTCACAATGCAATTTTAACTGGCTTTCTACGACTATTCTAAACTAATCAACAGAATTTACAATATATATGTTATTTATTTATATTTAAAGGCTATATGCCGGTTACACTTATGTAAACACATTTTGACAAATTACACAGCGAACAGTTCATGTAGTAAATAGCAATTATTTAATTTAAACAGATTACTAGAGATTATGGTATATCCCGAAAATGTTTTGTCAACATACTCTTGAAAACAAAACAATGTAGTTTCTTACAACATGTATTATTGGGAGATGTACGTGTGACACAGTGCAGCAGTTTGCATACCAATAACAGGCATCAAATATTACAATAGCTAATGGTATGTGAAATCCGCGGATTCAATGACCTGTCAGCTAGACTCCACAATCCTATATATATTCCAGCTCGTGTTATCCTTCCCTTCGCTGTCAAACCTGTAACAAGTAAAGTGTAGTTCGTCCCACGTACATATCTGGAAATCTGTGATCAAATCGGAAAGTGACAAAAATTCACATGCGTTTGAATTCCAGCTCATCCTGAAACGAATCCGCAAATTTCACATACCTCTAACAATAGTGTGATTCTTATTGGTTCAGTCAAATAGGGTAACAGCTCCACGTACAAGCAAAAACCAGTAATCTTCTGGTAAGCTGAACGTATGTTGAAAACTAGTAAACAATCAAGTTTTCCCGCGTTAAATTATCATCTGTGCAGATTACATTTCATTGTTTTATTTTAAATAACTGTACAGTTCTCCGTACTAAAGGTAATATGTGTGTTACAGTAGCATTTATAAACGGCCAACTTATCGAGCGTCACCTTAAGATTCATATTTTTGACGGCTGGTCTGGTCAGCGAACTCGCGAATTTTTCCTGACTGTGTTATTTATTTTTAAAATATTCCACAACGAATATTACTGTCTAAACACTCGTCGGCATTCTAATTGAACTATACTAAATGCAAAATCAGTATTTTAAACACGGCTACAGCTTATAAACAGTGAGAAGCCGTGCGCACATCACGCGAGAGCTACGTGACTAATTTACAACGGGAGGTAAACAGCGCGGGCTTCACGACAGCCAGCGACTTGTGAGGTCGCGCGGTGACATAAACACATTGCGTATTCCCGCCCGAGCCATAAACGACAAGATGTATACAAGTCGCGAACACGAGCAAGCGACATGTTGCATGCCTGTCGAGGAGCAGTCGAGGCCCGCCCGCTTCCTTGAAACACTAGTATGATGCGTACATCAACTACAAAACCGTTACAGGCCGTTTGTGATAGTCAGCAATAACGACTGAACCTTCGAAAATAATTACTAGCATTTACTCCATTGAATTTAAATTAACAATAGTTGCCTGACTACTTATATGTAAAGTCAGTGATTTTTGGTGAAAAGAATTCTGCAACAATTTGTTGCAATGCCTTATGTGAACATCTGTTTCTCTGCTTCCTGGTCAGTGATTGGAAGTTTTTAACTTTCGGCGTCTCAGGACCTACCCGTAAATCACAGACGTATGGCGCCGCGGTAACAGTGTTCTGGTTGGTGCAGTCAAATGAGCCACGCCTCTGCCCTATTATATTCAGCCAATAACCACGAACCAGAGTTGCAGGTGTGCTCGTAAGGCATTGAAACAAGTTGTTGCAGAATTATTTTCACCAAAATCACTGGCTCTACTTGTATGGTTGGCAGCGAATTACCGAAAGCAGTTCAGTGAATTTTCCTATTTAAATACAATATTACTAACATAAAATCAAGTTAAATCGAACTTATTACATTTAATATATTTTGGAACTTTGATTAAAGACTTACCTAGGTACCTACAAAGTGACGCAATCTGGTTGTTAGAAATTTACCGTCGTCTGCTTACTGTTTCTAGCGACCCTTTGCACTGCAAATGCTGTAGTTCAAAATTCTGCCGAGATATGACATCAGAGTTATCTTCGCTAGGAAGCGTAGTTTGTTGAGAGTATTTTGTCAATAATTGCAACCAACACGATTTCTTATAACACATGCAAAAGTGTTAGAAATGACAGCTTATAGATACCATTGCCAAATGTGAATTTATTGGTATTCTGTGAATTGTTGCGTTTTACGATTGCCAACTTTTGAACTTGGAATGCCATTTCAAGGACGGATCTAGACTTTCTTTCGCCCGGGGCAAGTATTGTAATTTGCTCCCCCCCCCCTCCTTTTTCCGTCCTTTTTCCATCAGTCCAATCAACCTAACAGTAATAAACGCATCTTACATATGTTATTTTGCGATCGCGTAAATAACAGTATATTATTTTAGTAGAAATAGATAAAACCTGTACTTACTAGCTACCATAAGCAGCGTTTTAAGTGTGTTCATTCCAATTATAAATGGGGTCGCGGTGGCCGAGGGGTCAGACCTCTCGCCTCCCACCAAGGCGATTCGGGTTCGATTCCCGGCGGGTCCGGGTCCCGGTTTTTCGCACGTGGGAATCGTGCCAGACGGTGCCGCTGGCCGGCGGGTTTTCTTGGGGAGTTGCCGTTCCCCCGCCCTTTCATTCCGGCGCTGCTCCATACTCACATCATATCTTCACTCATCAGCGCTAAAGACCTCAATGTTAAGCGCTGACCAAAATCTCACTTCTAATTATATATACTGTATTTATAATATTATATGACATTTCAGGTTATAAAAATAAATAAAAAACACAAAACTAATAATTATGTAAATATTGGTACATATTGTAGCTTTTTTTTTACACTCATTTACATTTCATTTCCAAGTAATAATTATCGGCACCACCAGCGCCCTCTAACCTGGCGCCCGAGGAAGTCTGCCCCCCCCCCCCGAGCTAGATCCGCCCCTATGCCATTTAACCAAAGAACGATTTTTATACTATGAAACTACATGTTTCTAGGCGTCATATGAACCCCGGTTTTTGGTGAAAATATTTCTGCATCAATATGCTTCAGTGTCACGTGTGCACATATGCAACTATATTCTTCATGGTTAGTGACTGGCTGAATTTAACTATCGCGTGTCTTAACGTTTTACTGCAAATCACGGACGTGTGTTATTCGCAGTAACCTTACTATGACTGGTAGGGTCAAATAAGAACCGTCTTTACACGAAGAGACAATGCCAATAACAAAGAAGCAGAATTACAGAGGTGTATCCAAGACATTGAAACAACTTGGCTTAGAAATCTCTTCGCAAAAATCAGGAGTCCCTAGTCTCAAATAAATGACACGAAAACCCATTAACACTAAATTATGCCAACTACAGTGGTCAAAGTAACAAGGGGATCGGTCAAGACCAATGAGGAGTATATTCTGTCTTGTGATGGTTGCCATTTGTGAGTTGTTCCGTTTCGTGTACGATAATGCTTGTCCACACAGAGATAGGTTGGTGGACGATATATTGTACGATGACGGTATCGGGTGTTTGCCGTGGCCAGCTCGCTCTCTAGACTTAGCTCCAGTTGAGCACGTGGGATTATATTACTGTATCATTGTTTACGTCACAGAGTGTTGGTCATACAAGTATACCATGCAATGCTATTGGTGGTTCGGGATAAAGAGAGCACTCAAAAAGCCCTGCTAAAGTTCTATTTTCAGCCAATTTTTCCGCGTGTAACGTCTAACGACGAGAAATATCTGACATCTCTGGACACGCCACTTAATGTTTGCGCGTGTAAGATAAAATGTGCTGTCAGTAGGAATCGAAACAGTTTATATAAAAAATTAATAGTTATATATATAATATAATTATGTAGATTTCGGTTGATTTTGTTTCAGTATTGTTGTATTTAAATAGGGAAATACACTATATTGCGTAATTTCGTTGCCAACCATACAAACAACAAGGCAACTTTAGTTTATGTTGTATTATATGCAGCACTGGCTAGTAATACTTTTGAAAGGTTACATATTCAGTGCTCACTTTATCTCGAATGACCTATAGAAACCTACTGATGGCATATTCAATCCCTGTAGCAATTTATGAATGACATTAAGACATGAGTTTTTGATATCTAGTCTGATCTTTAAACAATTTATTTCCGATCCCGTAATCAATTTTCATCAATTCCGTGATTATTTTGATCTGTGTTTGTAGGCAAATATTTTGCTTCGACTATAAGTTCCTTCGGCAAATATCATTCGTCGATAATAAATGTACGAAATTCCGGCGTTACATCCGAAATGCGTTACTGGAGCAAACGATTTTCTCGTAAAGTTTGAAAAAAATTTCCCCTGGATTGTTCTTTTTATAATTTTTGTACTTATTTTTTGAAATATTGCTGATTTCATCAATGAGTTCAGGTGTTCACGCACACTGAAGCGAAAATTGTCTGAGGATTCAGGGTGACCCCAGGTTCGTAGAAACCGTTGCCGGGGTGAGGAGGGGTGCAATGTTACCCTTTCTCCTCGACTGATGTCAGGGTCAAGGAACAAAATAGTACGACATTTGTTTTATGTATTCAGTCCTAATTCAATTAAAAGCTAATATGGCGTTCATGTCCTTCAAAATGTTACATGTTATCTTTAGCGAGTGAAAAAAAAAAAGAGGGGGGAGGTTATATTCAATGTTCTGTTGAGTTTCAACTTATTTGTGTTTACGAACGCAAACAAACATTTTTCAACAGTATAGACTAATAATTAACGATTAATTAAATTAAGGTCAATTAACAGCTCGTTACAAATTGAACACTGAATTTAAAAGCGTTGGAGGAAAAAATTCTGAACTCTAGTAATTTGGTAGAATGGTGGTGATGAATTTCGTAGGGGGTGAGTTGGGGTGTTTGCAGATTCATACTGCCCCCCCCCCACTTTTGATTTTTAGTTCCGCCTGACACAGTCCTCCCACCGTCATAATATATCCGTGCCCACATCCACCCCTCATCTATGAACTCGCAGCGATGTTTCAACTATCGTCTAAAGGAAGGTCACCTGTGACAGATTAGTTGAGGTTACTTTAGTCTAGTTTAAAAATAAAATAAAAAAATGACGTATGCTGGCTGAATCGAAGAACGGTTCCGTTAGGATATGAAACTACAGTACATATTAAGAGGCTTTCTGATGTGTGCAATTTCGAAAGTAAGAATCCTCCATTATCGTATGATTTTTTATCTTTAAGTTGGTAAACATATGTGGAACATAATCGATAAACGCTTTCTTTAAACAAACTACAATGTAATTCAAGCAACTGACTGAAACCATTTCGCGTAGCAAATGGTTTTCCAGACGGTATATAAAATTTCCTACAGCATTGTATTGATAATTTACTGCTGCAAACATATTCCTCTTTTTTTTTAATGATGGCAAAATATTAGTATCTAAATATTTGATAAATGCCATCACAATTGTAAATAAGTAATGAAGATGTAAAAATTGCAAAAGTAAAAATTATTGAACAAATTAAAAAAAAAACTTTTAACTAATTATTTGAAGTCGTAGAACATTGTCAATTTATTTATTTCGTCAGATGTAACTGTTGAATCTCAAAATGTGATAAATGCATTCAAACGAAACTACGACAGCGATATACACTGGAGTCTGCACCGTAGTCATGTCCAATAAAAATACAGGATCACAGTTTAAAGTCACGTTTAGGAGAGACGCTGACAGGGAAAGTCTTCACGCCGGTTCAGTGTCTTGCGTGTCGAGGCGATGTCGCACAGTGGTCACGTGCAATTTTCGCCCTCATCGCTCTCTTGCTTCCGCCCCGCAGTCGTAGGTAATAGCTCCAGGCAGATGATTGCCCTTTCCACTCCGCACACGAAGCTTGCAAACACGCTGTTAAATAAGGAATCTGTGTGGAAATTTACTTTCAAAGGAACAATAATAAAATGACCCTTTGAGACATAAAGCATCTAAGCAAAATTTCTGAAAGCTAACGCGGCAAAAAAAAAAAAAAAAAAAACTTTGAAAAAATATGCCCTTAATATTTTTTTTTAAGAGATACAATGTTTAACATTACATCTTAGATATTAAGTATTAATTATATGTCCAAAGTTTGACAAAGTCTCTTACATCTCATGTGGCAATATTCGTCCAGTAATTATTCTTACAGAATATTTTTAGTTTGAAAGATTTGTTTATAAAATTGATCCATTTGGAAGTTTTTTTAACACTTGATAATCCATTAGTCTCCGCGTCACAAGCTTAGGAAGGAACATCAAATATAAAACATTAGCCTACACATTCTCAAAGATGTTCAGCAGAAAATAATGTACTTATTTTATATTGATATCCAATACTATTCCATTTGTAAACATTACTATGTATAACTTATTCGTTTTGCAACATTTAATAGTTTTCGCACCGCGACAATCCAAGTTAAAAACTTATAGCAAACTAACTCAAAGTAATAAAATAATACGGTTCGCAAACTTTCACGGCTGTTGTCTGCTTGTTCTTGGCTCCTAGGTTGCAGCTGCGTCTGTTGATTGCTGTCATGCGACCAGAGGGCAATTACAACCGACTGGCTAGGAATCGTCAGCCACCTCAGCCAACCAGGAGAAAGGAACAACATTACTGGCTACTCAGAGGCTTAACAAACATTGGCAAACCACTTCAGCCATTCAGGAGCAATCTCGCCTGTGACTGGCCGACCAGACCAGCCAACCAGAAATCAAACACAAATGTGGATAAGGGCTGTCTACTCCTGCACTGGTAAGTTGCTCAGCTCAAACAGATACATACGCCCCGCTTCCAGTTCAGCGAACGCAACTATTCAGTCGGAGTGCACTTGTTTCACGATACACTCAAAGAGTTACGGGAACTTGGGTTCCCGGTCTCGTGACTGCACGACCTCGGATGGCATACGAGAATTATCGGCGGTTCATCAATTGGTTAACAATAAATCTGAAGATGGCAGTAGATGGAAAATGTTCCTCCGGGGACAGGGGTGTGGGGTGGGGGACCGGGGGACACACGGCGGCCATCTTGGATCCCGTCCGCCATCTTGTATGACCTTGACCTTTTGCAGTCGCCATCTTGGATTGCATCACTTCCGGCCGTCATCTACTTCCGGTCGCCATCTTGGATTGCATCACTTTTTCTAGAATTTTCTAC
>PNEQ01091221.1:22589-33701 GCA_003012365.1 Medauroidea extradentata | reverse complement strand
ACTCACACACTCACACACTCTCACACTCACACACTCTCACACTCACACACTCTCACACTCACACACTCTCACACTCACACACTCTCTCACTCACACACTCTCACACTCACACACTCACACACTCTCACACACTCTCACACACACACTCTCACACTCACACACTCTCACACTCTCACACTCACACACTCTCACACTCACACACTCTCACACTCACACACTCTCACACTCTCACATTCACACACTCTCACATTCTCACACTCTCTCACACACTCATTCTCTTTTCTCACTTTCTCACACTCTGTTTTCTCACTTTCTCACACTGTTTTCTCACTCTCACACTCTCTTCTCACTCTCACACTCTCTCTTCTCACTCTCACACTCTCTCTTGTCTCCCTCTCTCTCACAGTCGCTCACTCACACTCACTCACTCACACTCACTCACATGCTATATTAGACAAATTAATGTTGATAATTAGGGCCAATAACTTTCTGCAAAAATAATTTTGCCCCAGTTTGCTTTAATCTCCTACGTGTACGTATGCAGTTCCGTATCATAGTCAGTGATTTGTTTCAACTTTCACGTGTATTGGAGTTATACCCACAAATCACAGAGATGTGGCGTTGCAGTGACCTTAAAGTGATGGCACAGTCAAATGAGAGACCTCACTCCACAAATATTTGCTGCCAATAACCATGAAGCTCAGCTGCATGTGAGGCACTGAAACAAACTGAGGCAAAATTATTTTCTTTGGTGGCCCTACTGATAATAAGTGTCCTGATATTTTAGGTGATTTGGAAACAGACACTAACTGTTAATGCCATTCTTTCCATGCTTTTATACTACCACTTCCTTTTATTTCTTTTGGTTACACTCATAGTAATATGACAAAAAATAAATATTTATTAAACATGAAATAGAAGCCGTTAATACTGATTACTGTACATTTACACTAGTATTGTTTCTTTTTGTATGATGTGTTAGCTTTTCTTCCCAAATAATTATGTTATTACATTTACATCAAGAAGTCCTTGCCTTCTTTTAAATTGCTCCAGAAATTTGTCTTAATAGATTGTGTTCTCAATATTTTTTTAGTACATTTAACAGCCTTCACCATATCAGGGAGGTATACTTTTGCTAATAACTCAATGTGTTATGGCTGTTAAGTGCGTTAGGAAAACACATTCTTCAGTTATAATAATTAGTATTAAAAACCTTTGACATATATTCAAACTAAAAATTAAGTTATGAACAACTTGGTTTTGAGTTATCTTTAATTTTTATGTAAAAATAATTTTCTGTGTGTAGTATGCACAGAATATTCTGAGGTTAATCTTTACAATGTAAACAAGTGTTTTATATGGAGATGGCTTGTAAAAGTTATGTAGAGTCAGTTTTACATTTTCACAAAACATAATATGCAAAATGTCTATTGTTAATAATAAAGTTTAAAATTGAAATGTACAGGTTAATTAGTTGTGTAACATACAAGGAAAATAGTCCTTTACAATTTTCTGTTCAATATTTTCCAAATTATTAATATTAAGAAGATTTTAATTTTAAAAAATTGTGAGAGTTGCGCATATTAGTTTGTAATTCTTGTTTTGTTTCACAGTACCCATTCTGTATGTTTACGCTGATTATATAACTATTCATAATTCAGTTATTTGCAGGATATTTTGTTTTCTTTCAAAATATATTTCTTTGTGATCTTAGGACTGCCGGCTCATTGGAGGTTAAGAGGTAAAGCTTTTGATAGCATGTCACTATTAACACACAAATTGTAATAAGCTATTTCTGTCTGCTTCCTCTTCTTGTGCATCAATGCTGATATGCACAAAACCTTTTCTTTTTATTTGGAATGCAAATTTCACTGGCAATTTGAGCTTTGGTTAAAAATATAACAACAGTGAAAAGGATGCAGCAGTCTGAAACTGTGTATGCGCTTTTGTGAATGTGTGTACAAGTGTCTGAAACATGTGAATGTTTAATCAGGTTTGCATGAAACCTACAAGGGTTTGCTTAAATTGTTATCTTGCAAAGCTTGCTTTGGTAATGTGTGCTTTGTGTTTTAAATTTGTGTTTCAGTTCTTCCCTGATATTTCACTGGTGTATTTTTACAGTTATGTTAGCTTTTATCACATAATGTATTATAAAATTTTGATGGTGCTGTATGTTATACAATCTCAAGAATATATATTATTTTCATGTCATAATATTTAAGTAAATTTGGGGATGGGTGTCTTAAATACTCGGTGTGTGTCCCTCAATTGTAATTGGTTACCCATTACGTGTATTATCAACTAATGCATTTGATTAGCTCCTTGTTTTGTTGCAAGAATTGATGAGCATAATCTCTTTTCCATGATTGTGTTGTTTAGGTGAGTTTTTACGTGGGTAAATTTTTATGTAGGTAAGTTTCACTGTTTTTGGTTCATCCTACAAGGATCTTAGATTTAACTCCGGTTGCTGTATAGGTGGCAACATGGAGTTATATTTCAGAATGTTTATTGAAGTAAAAATATTTTTGCTGAAAAATATGGTATGTTAGAGTTATACTTTTGTGTTGATTTATGTTTTTATTTGTGTAATTAATGCATGAAGATATGATTGATATAATTCTGAAAAAAAATTTTTCTGATGTGTAAATACTTACATATTAAATTGTAATACTAAAACTAAAACGTTGACATATATCATGTGACTGCACTCATGAAATTAAAGACTCCAATAAGTTTGAATAATTTGTATTAACATTTTTTAACAAAAACTTTTTGCAGTGTTCACTTTTGTCATTTATGTTGTTTTGCTCTTGCAAAGTCATTTATTAAGACCACCAAAATAACATCGTGACATCCACTACTAAACTGTATTACATATTAGCCATTGATTGTATCCTGTGAATATCCTTTCATATATAACATACAGTAAACCCCCCCCCCCCCTAACATTGTCTTTCACATTGTTTTACAATGACGCTGTTAGTAATTTGGGAAATATTTGTTATGTCGGTGCCATATTGTTATATTCTTGGGGTACAGTTGAAAATAAAAAAATTATTTCTGGTATAAATATGACAAATGAGTTTTAAAGATTAAACTTTCCTTTCACTCTCACTACATACTTCGCGTCCTGATCCATCATATATTGCTGTCATTGTAGATGTGACATATAATGCATGTATTTTTTGAAATTAGTTGGGGGGGGGGGGAGGTCTTGCTAAACGTGGTTGTTAAAAAATTATAAGTATTGTTGGAATTAATTTGGCATTACAATCTGGGCCTGTCTCCTGTGTTTCTTTATGCAAGTATTATTTTTGGTGTAGTGTAATTTCTGGTAAATGTTTTTTTCTGAGTGACAACCAGAAAATATTGTTTACAAAAAAATTCACATTGTTTTCTTTTCTCTACCATACTTTAAAAAATGAATTTATGTCAGACAGCCACCGGCCATAAGACCTGAGACAGTCTGTATGAATTGGGTTCAGAGAGTTTTGAGGGGAACACTGCCCGGGTGTTAAGAGGGAAGTGTGGTAATGCTGCCACTACCCATGCTTTAAAATACGAAGGGCACTGGACCCTGAAAGCCTGATGTTGGGGCGTTGGCGTACCCACTCACCTGATGTGTGGAGCTGTCTAGGCTGTCTTCGGAGGAGAGAAATTGTGGAGGATATCAACCCGGGGTGCCTTGAATTATAAGAAACTATGAGGAGGTTGTACCTCAGTAGTAAGGGTGCTTTCGCCCCTACAGCACCACTCACACACGCTGGACATCACCTTACTTACATAATATTTCAGACACCAAACATATCCTTACATTATCTCAGTAAACGGGGAGTTATTAAGGTTCCAGCCACTAGGCATTGATTACTAATTAGATACTTTTACCTTGAATGTTCAATTACAAAACTAATGAAATTTACTTAAAATGAACATCAGTCTTAAAAGGAATTAATTCAGAACTATATGTTGGTTTGTCCACACGACAAAGTGTTACTTACAATCATTCTTACTAGACTATGGGCTGACTTGGGACCACATTCGTCCTGCCTCACTCATCCACCAAATGTAAGACAACGTACCTCTGAAGGTGACCATTATCGAATATCTCTTCCTATGCAACAATCAAAATAATAATGTACGTATATAAAAATTTATCTAGCGGCCTTCGGGCTCTCATCATCGCAGTGCAGCACGTGCGCACTCACACCTGTCCAGAATGGCTACATTCTAGATACACCATCAGTTACTCCCGCACTAGAACCAACCAAAAGGTTGAATGTTCAATGACCAATGTCCCCTTAAATATGGCGTCCAACGCTTATATAGGCTACTCCCTCCCTGCCACGCACGGGCCTGCCGCGCAGGTCACAATTACGAGAGCACCTGTGACTGTCTTATGGCCGGGCCACGCCCCAGGCGACAATGAGAACCTCAGGGCTGCCTGCTACATAGCTTCATATGATCCTCGGTGTCACAAAATTCACAATTTAATAAATATACTCGTTTTCCCAGTTTTGTAAATATTGTGAAGTTACTATAGACCCTGACTGCGCCGAGTTGGTTATAATAGTCAATCTCTAGGGAATAGGCAACCCACCGATAGAATAAGGTTAATTTGGGCAACAAATATATACTTAATGACATGAATAAAACACTTAAATACTTTCGTTACCTTACAGTAGAGAGAAGTTAGGCGGCGTCATGACAATTAACTTTTGATAGTAAAAGTAGTACTTTAAAGTGTATATACAGTAGAGCTCTGCAGTAATGACATGTGGCTAACTACAACACTGCAACTACGACAGTATTCTCAATCCCTTTCAAAAAATTAAAATTTAAATAGTTAAAAATATTAAAATGGAAAAATGCAAGATGTTGCAAGTCGGGAAGGTTATTTAAAATTTACGAAACGTCCATACCGATTGCTAGAGTACACTTGCGGCACGCACCTGACGAGTTAGGCAATGCGTGCAATACCAAAGTAAGTCTGTGTGTCTGCCGGCTGGTCTGAGTGAGTCATCATCACCAATCCTCGCACATACACACTTCGGCCATGTTACATGTATCAGCGAAAAGAAAAAACTAATAAGTTGGTGGATGGAATGAAAGATTAAAGAACACAATAGAAAAAATGTCCAGCTATCAGCGGATCACATCAACCTATTGAGTTCATTGGGAAGTAAACAGCTGTGGTTAAAAGTGGCACAAATGACGCAGTTTAGACTAGTTGTGATTGTCGTTTTTCAACTTACCTGCCTCAGAACACACACAAATTATCGACACATGCCGCAGGGAACGCAAACCTTACAGTGTACAACAAAGTCAGTATTTGCTTACAATTTTGCTGGAAAATAATTTTTTTCAAAATTTCTTACAGAAAAAATTTTTTTAATGGATTACAGTAAAAATTTGAAAATAACTGCACCACACTCAGGTAAACCTGTTGAAATCTCTGCACTCAATAACATAACTAACCAGTAGATCATGCTACAAGTTATAGTATGCTACGATCCTCAAACTGATTACTATTTTTACTATGCCTAAGTCTCAGTCCGGACACCGGCACGTATGGATGTGCTTAAGTATGCTCGTGTGACATTCCACAGTAGACACTGTGAACAACTGTGATTGTGCCAACATGTGTAGTTCTAACAGTGTGGATTTTCGTGGCTTCTCAGGTGACTTAACATGGGATAACATTTTGTTAGGTCAGGAACATTTACTACAGGCAATAATCTCTCTCTCCCAGAAAGTGGACAACCTCAGCAGTGACAACACCACACTGAAATTACTTGTGGAAATCAACGCAGAGAAATCCAAGATTTGAAATCTGCTCTCCACTTTATCCAGAAAACCGAACCACTGAAAGGTTCCTACGATCAAGTGTTGGTAAAGCCCAGGAGCCATCACATGAACAGCATGAGCCAAGCAGCCAGTGAAGTGAGGATAGCAACCAGGCCATCTCCGCCGACTCAGCATCAGACAACAGCCTCTACTGACTCAGGAAGTAGGAGCAGACTCAGCATCAGACAACAGCCTCTGCTGACTCAGGAAGTAGGAGCAGAGCCAGCACACAGCAATACAGAGGAAGATAACTACACTCTAAGTAGTAAGTAGGTCAAGGCAAAAGAGATCCCATGATGGCACCACCAGGGGAAAAAAAAAACAGCCCAAAGTAAACACCAGCCAGATAGGTGCTCGGAACTCCACCTCACTTAAGGTAGCTGCCAAACTAGTGAAGCCACGAACCGAAGCCATTTTTGTCACCAGGTTTGTTCCTCAGGTCACAGAATTTTAAGTTTGTGAATATATTCAAAAAGAAATTAACACCAGTTCTGTAAAAGTTTCAAAATTGAAGACTAAATTTGACACTTATGCTTCATTCCATGTGGCAGTTACTGAACGGGACTTTGTTGCAACACTGAACCCTTTTTTCTGGCCTGACGGAATTCTTATTAATCAATTCAGGGGCCCCCTCAGGCAAGAACCACGCTACTCGTCTTCAGAGAATTCCTCAGCGGAATCGGAGGACCGGCTCCCACCCAGTAAATGACTAAAAGGGTCTGTCCAACAGAGTTAATGTATTACCAGAACGTGCGAGTCCTAAGATCTAAGGCTTTAACGAATAAGTCACAAGCAACAACTTCCCCATAATTTGTTTAACAGAGACTTGGCTTAAGTATGATAACCTTAATGCTCACTATTTTCCCCAACACTACCAGGTCTACAGAAATGACAGAAATACTGCACTAACCCATAAAAACAAAGGAGGCGGTGTGCTAATTGCCACAAACGCTAAGTATGTACCTTACTCTACCAGATGTTACCAACTTGAAAGTTCAGACATTGAAGCAGTATGGATCCAGCTCAAGCTCAATAAGCAAAGTTGTTTACTAGGAACAATTTATTTCCCACCAGACACTTCAGTTGTAAATTACACTACTTACTTGAACTACATCAGTGGTAAACTAGCACATTTTCAGGGGTCTCTTATACTGGGTGACTTGAATGTCCCTGGTATAAACTGGGTCGACCTTCACTCACAGGACATCACTCAACATGCAACAAAACTAAAGGCAAGTAAACTACCCAACTTCACAGCAGACCTCAACCTGAAACAGCTGAACTCATTAGTTCCTTCAACAGATCTCCTGGACTTATGCCTCGTCAACACCGAAGATGCTGCTGTTCACTTGGCAAATTATGCTTTAGTTCCTGATGACAGACATCATGAAGCCTTAATAATCTCCTATGAAGTGCGAATGCCTTTTTCGAGTTATATTGCTTCGAATAAACTACTTTACAACAAAGGAAACTATCTTCCCCTCTATCTCACCCTCCGAAATCACAACTGGGATAATCTTCGTCAGCTCAAATCAGTCGATGAAAAAGTATACTATCTCACCAGCACAGTCAAAGAAGCTATAAACAATTGTATACCTAGCTCAAAGAAGTCCAGTTCTTGATATCCTATATGGTTTTCAAAAACTCTAATATTTGCTCTCAAACAAAAAAATCACTATCATAAATTATTCAGACGTACTAATAATCAAAACTATTTTTTACTTTTTTGCACACTAAATCCTTCTTGAAAAATGATAAAAATAAATTCTTTAGTCAAGTCAATGATAATATTAAAAAAAAACACTTAGAAATTCTGGCATTATGTGGAAACTATGAGGAAGGATTATAAGTGATATATCTTTCATTTTCAATAAAACCCAAATAACAAATGCAGGTCAAATTGCTAACTGTTTTGCAGATAACGTTGCTTCAGCCTTTTCCAACTCACAATATACCCAAAACGCTCATAGTCTCTCTCTTTCACCTCATTCTACCCCATACTTACATATTGTCCCATCAATGGTACAGTGGAGCAGCAAGCTATTTAAACCTTCACTATCTAAAGGACCCGATGGCATTCCCAACTTCACCATCAAAGGCTGTGCAGAAATTTTTATTCTTTTTCTCACACACATTTACAACCTCTGCTACACCAGCGGGCACTTCCCCACCCTATGGAAAACAGGAACAGCTATCCCTATACACAAGAAAGGGCCTAATACCAATTGTGATAACTACAGACCAATTTCTTTACTTTGCACATTTTCAAAAATCCTTCATAAACACATTATTTTTCATACTCCTAATCACCTTTTTTCCTTTCAACATGGCTTCGTACCTAAAAAAACAACCAGCACTAATTTGCTTGAATTCTACTCTCCGAACTACAAGACTTTCGTTTCAAGGGATCAATCTGACGCTATATATTTTCATTTTTCCAGAGCCTTTGACACAGTTGATCATAATTCACCTATTAATTAATTACATTCTGCTGGGATCCATGATAACACTGTTAAACTAATATCTAATTACCTAATCAATCGTAACTTCAGAGTAAAGATAAACGATAAACTATCACATCAGAAACCTATCACATCCGGTGTTCCCCAAGGTAGCAGCTTGTCACCTCTTATTTTCGTTGTCTTTGTGGATGACATTCCGAAATCGCTCTTTTCGCTGACGACCCAAAATTAAGCAGAAAAATTTCAACTATAGAAGATTGCTTGTTATTTCAAGAGAACATCTCTTCTGTTGCAACCTGGTGCAAGGATAATCACAAATTTTAAGGTGTAAAATGGTGCTATTTGAGAAGTTCCCGAAGTAAAAATATTAATATATTGCTTTTAATAATTGTAATATTTTTATAGGTAAAATATTATGCGAAAAAACTTCCATAAAGAAATTGAAACTTATGTATCACAAAGCTATAACTAAACGGCTTTCATAACTATTCGGCGGATATTTATTGGCAGAAAACTGCCCTTGAACGATGAAGATTGAAAACTATTATTGTTAAATCTCTTACAAGTACACTTACACACTACACAGTTTTTATAGCAGCTATGGTATTTAAACGTGATGGAAGGCGCCAATGATGTGGGTATGGAGCAGTGACAGGATATAAGCGTGGGGTATGCAAAATATCCCAGAGAAAAACCACCAACACAGCGCAACATCGTCCATCACTCCAGTAAGATTTCCAAATGCGAAAATCAGTGGCAACCCCACCGGGATTCGAGAAGGATCACCATGATGGAAAGCAGGATAACCCGATTGCTTGACAGTCGCGACCTTTACCAATAAATTTCCGTGTACAAATAAAATAATTTCCTTTCTCTGAATGCTTGACATAAACGTAAAAGTGTTTAACACTGGCGTAAATACACAGTACAATGTACACTCACTCCTAAGCTAAAAGCGTAATTAAAAACTTTCAGGGAAATTTTTAGTTTTAAAAATAGAAAGTGATGATATTTAAGTAACTTATATTTCGCGGTTATAATAATTTTCTGCTGAATTAACAATTTTTTTTTTTATTTTTGACACGAAAATATAAAATTAAATTAAATTCCTTAAATTTCTGCCATCATATAAAAATAATTTTGAAAATTTAAATATTTATTTTGTTTATTAACTCAAGTATCTATATTCTGTATGATTAAATTGAAACATCAGTAGTTTTATAATTTCTTGGACTAACGTACTGCGCTATAACCTCAAACATAAATATTCTATGAGAAAATGTGCATAGTCTGTCCTCGGTTAAATCAGGGGTTTTATGTGACTTAGACAATTGCAGTTTAAAGAAACAATAACAAGTTGGATATTTTTCATGTAACAGCAATTATTTGGTAAATATTCACTCTTAATAACAACCTAACTTAAAATGATTTTCTTTCAGAATTTGTTAAGCTTTAATCAATCTGAAATGTTGTATAAAACGACTCATGCTCATCTAAATGTGGACAGAACCGTTTCTGCTCGCCTCTCTGCGATCATTCCAGCAGATGGTTACATACCCACATGAAGTCACACTACACATTCACCGACCGTCACAAACCCAACATAGCTCCACAGCATGCATGCATGCAAACAAATATTGTAAATTATTACTTCTTGCTTACCTTATAATCACTGTTATGTTTCCGAAGAAATTATACACGTAAGTTGTGTTACGTTGCTCATTTTATAACTCATACACAGAGGCTAAGAAATCTCTTGCTTGTCTTAAAAAAATATATATACAGTATATAAAATTTCACAGTACCGGAATCATATTAGCCAACAAAAAAACAGAAATGGAAGGTGAATCAAACACCGCAGCCACTGAATTCATTACACAAGCAAAATAAACTTTTCACGTGCCTAATTCACCGCGAAACCCCTATAATACACGTAGTAAACAGAGTGGAAATTGTCCGGAAACTGGTCACGGTCAAGCCACCTAAAAACTTTCCACCCTACCCTGCTCGGTTCTGTTCTTTTTCAGAAGGTTTCAACAGTTGCGGCAGATATCTTCGTTGCACGGATTTCAGGGACAGTTGCGGGGGTGGGGATGTGACCCTTGCTGTTTTACCTACTATGACGTCACTTTCCCGTGCACTGCCTGGCACATCAACCCCTGTGCGACTAGTCCCTAGAACTTCAGCATGGGTTAGCTGATGAGCAATAAAACTTTCTCCTAGCAGAAAAACAGTGTTGCCACACAGACGAATACAGAAACATATTTTTGGCGAGAATATGCTCAGTGCAATTCACTGTTGCACTACACAGCTGGCCGCCACTGCAAGTATGACTTTGCAGCATATACATAGGTATGACGTGCAGTATGTAGGTATGACTCTGCAGCATTGCCACCACTGCCTCTCTCTCTTCTAATCTTCCATTTCTCCAACCTCTGTATGATCCCTCCCTTCCCTATCATCTCTCATGTTCCCTATCATCCCTCTTCCTCTAGTTCTCCCTTCTACCCTACTTTCTTTTTTCCCTCTCCCCTGTTCTCTCTTTTCTCTCTCCCCTGTTCTCTCTTTTCCCTCGCCCCTGTTCTCTCTTTTCCCTCGCCCCTGTTCTCTCTTTTCCCTCTCCCCTGTTCTCTCTTTTCCCTTTCCCCTCTTCTCTCTTTTCCCTCTCCCCTGTTCTCTCTTTTCCCTCTCCCCTGTTCTCTCTTTTCCCTCTCCCCTGTTCTCTCTTTTCCCTCTCCCCTCTTCTCTCTTTTCCCTCTCCCCTCTTCTCTCTTTTACCTCTCCCTCTTCTCTCTTTTCCCTCTCC
>PNEQ01091221.1:0-22489 GCA_003012365.1 Medauroidea extradentata | reverse complement strand
TTCTTCCTTCCTTTCCCTCTCCCTCCTCTTTCCCCTCTCCCCTCCTCTCTTTCCCTGCTCTGCTCTTCTCTTCTCTTTCCCTCTCCCTCTCCCCTCTTTTCTTTCTTTCCGATCTTCTCTTTTCTCCTTTCTTTCATTATTCCTCCCTCTCCCACCTCCTTTCTCCTTGCCTTTTACCTCCCACCCTTCCTTACTACCTCTCCTAGACCATTGATCAGCAGCAGAAAATGCGACTGCGTGGATAATTTTGATTCTCAGTTACGGTTGATTGTGCAAGCTTCTGTAGTGTTACCTCGAGCTTTTCCACGTGCAAGCTGTAATATGTTGTGGGATTGAAAACCTGAAACAAACAGTTAAAGAAATGTAAATATTCAGCCAGCAGCACTGTTGCATTGTCAATTAGGCTCTGGTAAATGTTATTGATGAGCTTGTGTTGCATAGTACTATACTCCAATAGAAAAAAACATTAACATTCTACTTGCTTCTGTGTGACATCACTTCAGTGCATAGTTATAAACCATTAAAGTGTAAAAAAATACTTGCAGACTTGCATTTTAAGTATGGTTTGGTGAGTTCTGGATGGACAACAAACACTACAGGCATTGTGTTTCACCATTACAAGGTCACATTTATAGCTACTCAGCAGAAATAAATAAACAAATAAATAAATGTGTGTGTGTGTGTGTGTGCGCATTCCCCCCCTCCCCCTAAAAATTCAACTACTACTTTATATGAATGATACATTGAATTATTTTACATCACATAGTTTTACCAGGATACATCCAAGTCAATATTTTAGAATTATTGGAATGTAAAGCCACTCAAATGCAGTACAGCAGTAAGTTAATACACACTATGAATCTTAGATGCAATGAGGTACTTATGGTGGAACATCACAAGCCAGTTCGGAGTTGCTGGCTTTATTTTATTTTGGTTGTTTTGGGACATGCACTTAAAATGTATTAGTAAAGCTGTCTGGTAAAATATGTTACCTTACAAGAGCTCATAAATGTATAAGTTAATATGTCACCAATAATTGTAACACAATTTGTGAAATGTTTTTAAATTATAATCTTGTTACTGTAGTCATCAAGTAGTGTACATAAAAATTTGAGTCTAAATTTGAAGGCATTTTTATGATATTAAAGTGCTGTAGTAAGATATGTTTAGTAATTTCTATGAAAGTGTATAATATGATTTGTAAATTGAAAGTTCAACATGAAGGGTGAGACCTTAACAAAATCAACAATGACATTCTTGAAAAGTAAACAAAATCCTTTTTTTTTACATTCTTTAGTTTTTTAAGAAAGTCACAGATATTTCTTCCAGTGATGAGTTTTCGTCAATTTCCTTGTTATATCTTTTTCAGCTATGAGTGATCATAGATTTATGGGCAAATTTTTTTTTTATTATGGGTATGTGTGTTCCTAAAACAGTCAAATGTATAAATTTTATTGCATAAAAATTGTATGAGATGTAATGTTTACAAGTAGAACAATTGTTAGTAAATACATATATTTATTTTTTTCAGAATAGCTGCTTTAAAACAGCACAATGCATAGAGAGTTGTGTTTCTTATGTACCAACTGTTGTGTTTCATTAAGTTATTATGAATTCATTTCTTTAAGATTGTATTGTGTAGGATCACACTAAGTGATCTATTTGAATACCATGTGTAGCAGGTAACTAATATGCTGAGTGGTAATTAAAATTTTAATTTCGTAAGAGGGTTCATATCAGTGTACAATTTTTTATGGTTGAAACTTTGTTTTGCATTGTCCACAATCTCATGGATATATCTTTCATTCTGGCAGTATTGCTAGCAGTGATCATCTGCTTCATATACTGTTTAGATAGAGAGTATTTTTACCCTTTCAAACTAGACATGTGCTTTAAGTAATATGTCAGTTTTGTGATGGATAACATGCCAGAATTTGTTACTCTACTTTTGTATGTTCCTTTCTGTGTATGTTAAGTTATAAGCAAGACTGGAAGATTTTTTCTGAAGAATTGTTTTTGAAGTGAGTCATGTAATTGTGAAGAGTCTGTACCAGTAAATTATAGACTGAGTATCATAGTTTTAAAAAATATATTTCTGACTTAATGTTGTGTGTGCTAGGAAACAAGTCTTGTGTCTGTCTTTTAAGCTTTTAATTTTAATTATTTTTTTCCAATTTTTCCTTTTTGGAAACAAAGTTAACTGTTGCACAGTAACTACACTGCTCTACGTGCCTAGTACTATGTGTATTCGCTCTTTCCATCTTTTGCAATAGGTATTTGGAAGCTAGCTACCTTTTAAATGTTATAGAACATATGTTCTGTGTCCTTTGACACACAAAATTAATACCTCTAGTGCTGTAATCTGTTTGATATCAAATTAAAAGTATCAAGGTTAAGGAAACTAATGTTGCGTTGATGCAGAGTCGTGTGTAAATTGTCGTAATGATTATGTGGAAATGTTAGTAAATAATTAGTGTATTTAACATTTTTGATAGGAAATTATTGTTGTATATAAGTTTAAATGTTTGATTTTCACTAGAGATATTGTTTTGTATATGTTGGACATTTATTGTGCTAAAAGTTTGTGTATAAAAATGTTTGAAGTAATTTGCAATTTAGTTTGTACCTAAAGTTAGCAGTGCTGAGATATGAATTAGCCATGCATTTTAAAGCCTTTCTATGCACTGAAAGAATTTTAGTCTTTCTTGTGTATTTTTGACTATGTGTTAGTTATTAGGAGATACCTGCAAAATTTGTGTTATTTGCTACACAGGTGAAATTACTTTTTTAAAGGTAACTAAGCCATTGATGTTACAGTATGTTTTAATTTATGTAATCTAAAGTAAAATCTATTTTGTTACAAGACTGTTGTACCTTGTGGAAAAATAGTTTACGATAAATGTTGATGTAGTTTTTAAAATTCTTACCCAGTAAAGGCTTCTTGTTAATTTTCTCATAAAAAAATTGTACTGTAGATTGCTGGGATATCTTGTGCATATGTGTTATTAACAGGTGGTGTTTAATTTCTGTAAGCATTAGCAGAATTGGCATGGTTGTGTCTGTCTGGTCCTGGAGATGGTAATTAACCTCTAAATTAAATTTACGGTGTATTTTTTTCCAGGATGGTATGTTAGAATGTCAAGTTGGCAATTTGTACTTCTGTATGGTGTATTTACGTGTATTCTAAAGTGCGCTGCCAATGTGTAGGTTAACCTAACCTGTGTTTGTGCTGTAATGTATTGTAGGTTGTAGTTCTGTAATGTTGTTGCTGCCCTAGTGTACATCTCTCTCTTTCTCTCTCTCTCATTGCTATTCTGGTTGCCGCTCCTCTATCATCGCCCTCCCCCACAGTTGACTTGCCAGAAATAAAAGGCAATCATCGCAAGTTTCGGGCCCTCGTCTCCAGCTACATAGGTACAGTACTCTGATTTTTTCCCAGGACAGAATGGTTCCATAATCACTTTTTTCTTCTAATGGATTTGAGTCAGCTTACTAATTATACCTGGTTGTGCATGGTTTTTCATGTTTTAGATTGCTGGTTGTGTAAAATTTTTGTGAGAAAACTTAAGTATGTTCACTGTGTTCACTTTTTCCGTGTACGTAATTAGAATTGATGATTTGTTGCAGCCTTGGGGACTACAGTATTTACTGTACTGTAATGATTGTTGTTGAGGTTGAACTAATATCTGAAGATGTAGTATATTAATTGTACCACACTTCAATGTGTAGAATATTTTGTTTTGTTAGGCTTAGTTGAATGAGAGCCAAATCATTCATAATTTTTGCATGCAAATGTTTGTATATATAAAATAATTAATTTGCATGTTTTTTTTCTTTCCCATTTATGCATTAATATTACCATGTTTTAAGTGCAAGTATTGTTGTCTAAATTTTGGCATCCTTTTAACTTAGAGGCCTTCAGTGAAGTTTATTAGCGTACGCAGTAGAACCTTTATAATCTGAGTCTCAGTTATCAGAGTACTGTATCAGTTAATGCCATGACTTCAATTATCCCACGTAGATGTAAGTGTCGTGGGGAAATTTTCTCGCTGGTTTCTCACGGTTCACTATTATTTGAATTTTTAGTTATGTGAGGTTGGCACAATCACAAATTACTTATGATAATTGAGGTTCTACTGTAGATGAAAAGCCTACGGAGATGGTGGTGGCATGTTAAAAACTTTTGCATATTCAGAATTTATTTTATTCAATAATTCTGCGTTGATTGTGCTACTTATTATTGTTGTTGTTAATTTTTTTTTGCTTAGTGATGATGCAAGTTAATGTGCATCACCAGGAATAAGTTTATGTAGTTTTCTCTAGTGTTGTGTGATAAAAAATTATCTAAAATTGTTTCATGTTAGTTGCCCGCACATTCTGTGCTCATCGCTTATGGTATACCTTAATTTTGTGTTTGGTTTTTGCTAGCAGCTTGTTTTTACTGTTACTGTAATGTGAACTTAAATTCTGGAAAACTTTACCGTTAAAATATATTTCATAACTGCAATATTGCGTGCTACATGTATTTACAATACAGACATTCCCATTAAAATTTGACTGTTTGCTAAGGGAAATGTTTACTTAAATACAAATAATTTATGATAATTTAATGGTAACGACGACGTCTAGCCCTGCATTTTGATCCTATTGCTTTGGAATGTTTTGGTGTAATTTTTTTTTGTTACTGTATATTTAAAATATTCTTCCCTTGATATTTGATTTGGTTAGCGTACTGACAATGTGTCATGTTTGTATCCATGTTATTGTGGCTATATTGGTGTTATAGTTTGTATAGTGGAGTGGCATGCAAATGTTTTTCTTCTTTACAATGTATTTGTATTCCAGATATGTTCCACTATTTAGTGTTCTCATGCTAGGTGTTTTGATCGTCTTGTCACCTGAATATATAATTTAATATGTTAAAAATGAGGCAAAATAAAATTAGGTGCCACTTAATCTCACTGGAAACCTCTTTAAACAATAAAAATGCATGTATCATCTCAATTGTGTAAGTGCTAGAATGCTAAGAGAGAAGCACAATCGTACAGAATCAGGTGCTTCAATGTCTGTAAACATGAGGCAATGAACTGGTATGCTATCTTGCCGGTTTATAGTTCATACATTAGAAATACTTCACATAAAACCATTATTTTATTTTGAAGTTGTTACGTTCATTACAGAGATGTTATATCTTATACTGCTGTATTCTGTTTCTAAAAATAATTGTGCAAATATTAGTTTCATAAATGGAAGTAGAAAACAAAGTAGCATTCTGACTTGAGTGAGAGATTTTGGTCAGCACTTTACAGCGTGGTCTTTAGTGCTGGTGAGGGGTGATATGATGCGAGTATGGAGCAACGCCAGAGTGAATGGGCGGGGGAAACAGGAGATCCCAGCGAAAACCCGCCGACCAGCGGCATTGTCCGGCTCGATTCCCACGTGCGAAAATCCAGGAGCCGACCCCACCGGGAATCGAACCTGGATCGCCTTGGTGGTAGGCGAAAGGTCTGACCCCTCAGCCACTGCGGCCCCTTCTGACATGAGAATCTTATTAAATCCTGTCTGGAAGTAGACTTAATAGAAATAATTACTTATGTAAGTATTCTTGATAAAAAAAAATGGAACAAATTTTGAAGTACTAAAGATTGTTTGACTGAACCTCTTAACAGAGATCTGGGTAGCTAGCAACCCTTTAATTGTATTGTACTTGTTCCCCAACAATTTACTACAGACTTGATTAGTATGCCGTGATCTTAAACATTTTTGAAACTTACGGTTATGTAGGGAACACAAGAAAAATTAAATTTTATTGCAATATGATTTTGGTGTAGCTAAACTCTCAAATACCCTTTTAAGTAGCCTCAACATCGAGTTTTGTACAATTAATTTTACTATACATAATTTGGACTTCTAGTGGCTTTGAGTGTCACATTGCTTAAGAAATACCTAAGAAAAGTTTCAAAAGCATTAAATTTGTATTGACACATACAATTATATTCACCACCACGTGCACTTTTCTTTTTCTTTTATGGCATGCGTATATGTACAACACATGCATACTTGCCTGTAATTTTTTCCAGGCATACAGGTCTCTGAATATCACTTGTATGCTATAGAACCTCATGTGACATGTGTGATACATCTAGTGTTTTAACAGTATAGTATGTAGCTACTCTTGTAGCATGCAAGTAGGCCTATGGTTGCAATGTGGTATACATGCTGCTACTCACCTGGAACATAGCTTTCCTTGCTACTATAGGAACTAGATCCTTGCTTGATTAGCTATATTTTGCAGTGGCCGTTGCTGTATTTGGTGGTAGAGGATCATAGTCACCATTTGTATTTTATGGGAGGTGGAACTGCATTGTTTTGACATGTGCTAGAGCAGCGTTAAAAATTACTGAACCGCACGTTGTCTACGGAAGAAACTAAAACACATACTTGCCATGGTTTCAAACGTAGGTAATGCCTTCTTGTTTTCCACAACATAACACACACCAGCTGCATTTGTAATTGACACTGAAACAATAAAAAATTTAGTATATTTAGAGCAGGCTTATTAGTTGGGTACTTTACAATAGTCAAAGTAACAACAGTGACTGTGGGCATTGATAATGATACATTTTATTTTAATCTGTGGAGATGTAAAGTGTAAAATACCTAACATAAATTTTTTTTAATACACCCATGTATATTTTGATTTACTTTTACCGAAATGTGTTGTTATAAATTTACCCAGTTATCATAATGAGGAACTAAATGTAAGTTATAACTTTTTATGTAATAAAAAGTATACATATTGTAGCATCTCTGTTCCTTTATGTAATTTCAATTAAGTTGTTTTGCTACAGAACAAATCACAATGAAAAAATACTGTAAATATGTACGTACTGTGCAACTCCATTCAGTGCTGATATTTATGATACACAATGTTTACATAAGTGATTGATTCTCAGTTATTGTAAACTTATCACAATTAAAGGCTGCATACAGCAATAATTTCACAGCACACATTACAACAAAAAATATTGATTAAAAATATTGATTGAATAAGTTAGTTAATTATATAAGTGGTCCTATTTCTGTGTGTATACAGGATCATTACAGCTGTGTTGTTAGCATTTTATATTGTTAGTAGTATTAATTTTAATTACCAGCAGGTGTACTTTATTTTCACACAGCTGGTACTTTGTTCACATCTGTGTTCATTCACCTTGACACACTAAAATGTTTTTTCTCTGTCTGCAACCATTTATTTAATGTATCATTGTACAGAACTCACAAGCAACAGCAGCATTGCTGTAGGCTATTTTCAGTAAGTATAGAACTTTTGTAGTCACCCTCCAGCCTTCATTAAAAGTCCCTGCCGATAACTGTGTATGTTTATCTGCAGGTAATAAATAGCCTTTCTCGTTGTTGTACTGACAGTAAGCTTTATGGCCCTGTCAGTGGATATAGGTATCGCAAATATTAAAGTTGTAGTTTGGGGCAGGACTAAATGGGGTAGCAAATATTTTAATGATGGTCTTCTGTCAAGGCTGGTGAAATCACTTAGGTTTAAAGACCAGCGTCTCAGAAGGTCCACCTCTTCACCGTGAAATAGCTATATCTTCAGACAGATGCACCACGTGACCCGTGTTCCTAGGCCACTTGTGTCCTGACCGGTTTCCTTGAAAATTTAAATCCCTGGTTGTTGCTTTAACCAAGAGAAGAACTGTTAAGCCATGGATTTTCAGCAAGTTGCTAAATTAAGGTGAACTATTTTGTTGCAACTCTCTTTTGCTACCACGCTAGCTAAACATTTTGAGATGTACCATCTTAGTAGCCTATGGTGTGTTCTGTCACTGTCCACTTGACAATCGACTCAACTACTAGACATCCGTGTGGAGCATCCTCACCTGCAGTGCAGTGTTATATCCAGCGATGAGTTTAGGGGACCATGCCTTAGAAAGAATGGATATGTTATCCGAAGTCAAAGAGTTTTTGAAACAATATATTAAATTACAGGTGTAATAAATTATATTTTTGAAGAAAAATTATGCCCTAAAAAGTGAAAATCATATGATTTTTGTACTGTTGTGTCAGAGCTCAAGGGGGAGGGGGGATGCCGCCATGCCCCCCCCCCCTCCGTTTGGATCTGTGCCTGCTGCAGTGTAGCTCCGCTGCTTGAAATCCCAGCTGAATACATAGCAACACCCAAGATAAAATGGGGACAGTAACAATATAAATGCCAATGCAGTTAGTCAAAAAAATTGCAAACATCTTCCATGTCTTTTGCTGTGGTTGGTGTACTTACACTATTTTTATAAGTTGTCCACATCGTACCTTTAGTAAGTAGAGATATACTATGTGGTTCTCATTGTAGGCATAATTGCATCACATACAGAGCTTCTCCTATGTCTGTTGTGGACTGTGTGTTTCTGGTCCTTTATTGGACGTGACCTTCAGTGTCACAACCAGATAACAAGGTGACTATTTATGTATTCATTTTCTTGGCTTGTGGGTGTAAGCCGCGTCTGAAGATTGTCTTGCGACGTTTCGGCAGTTGTTGCAGCTGCCGTCATCAGGTAGTCGGAGTCGGAGACCAACTGGCAGATGCAATTTTTTTTTCCTAACCTTCCCTAATTACTGTGTTATGTGTGAGGCCCGGGAAAAGAGCGAGACTAAGTGCGTCTCAGGGCTGAGCCCCATACGCCTACAAGGGGGAAGTTTCATGCAGAGGAGGCATGCATCGCGGCAGAGAGGGATTGGGCAGACATGCCCGCAATTGGGGCCATGTCTACCTCCCTGAGTGTACCTATAGCTAAGCCATACTCTAAGAAGAGAGAGGGAAAACCGGCATAGTACCGTAAAAACCCTCTGGACAGAATAGGAGTGTAACCACTCAGCAGTTACATGCATTAAAAATAAAAGTGGCACTGGAAACGTAGGAAGGTCCAGGTTGTTAGTAGAGTTGTGAAGTAAGAATGGGGGGGGGGGAACTGTACTGAGTCGTCAGAGTCTGAATTTATCGTACCTCGTTGAGGGTATTTTGTCATCTGTCACAGTCCACTGCGTACCTACCGCCCCACACCACTCGTGGTTGACCACTAAGGTAGCCAGAGGGTGCGAGTCGGTTCCGCTGCTTGCTGCTGCTTGCTGCTGCTGCTGCTGCTGCTGCTGCTGCTGCTGCTGCTGCTGCTGCTGCTGCTGCTGACGCTCTTGCTGGCACGTCTGCCTCCGACGACAAACACACAACAACTGTGACTGGCAGATGCAAGAGTTGCAGGTCCTTACATACCCTGGTGTCTGGGTGGCTGCTTCCTGGTTGGCTGCTTCCTGGTTTGCTGGTCCTGTCGGCCAGTCACAGGCCTGCTTGCTCCTGATTGGCCGAAGTGGTTAGCCAATCCTGGCTCTCTCATGGTGTACCTTCTGATTGGCTGGGTACTTGGGCCAACCGTGTGCTGACTCGCACCTGGTTGGCTGGGTTGGCTGGCCAATCCTGGTGAGTCTGTCGTGACTGCCCTCTAGTAGCTTGATTTCACATCATCCACAAATAAATTATGACCATATTTTGCTTAGTCGATATCTATCTTCCCTGTTGATGTTGTTAGGGTGTTTTTTTTATCTCTATTGCCTCTCTCACGGTTCTCTGATGATAATTACTGATGTTGGTTATTGTGGAGAACTTGTCAAAATCGATGATGTGTTTAGTTTCCATGGAGTGTTCTGCTATTGCTGACTGCTGGTTTTCATATTTGTATGCTCTGATGTGTTCTTTAATTTTTGTTTTGATTGTTCTGCCTGTTTGCCCTATGTACACTTTTCCACACGAGCAAGGAACTTTGTATATTCCTGCCTGTTCTTCGGCTGGTGTTTTATCTTTTGCCGAACCCAGGATGCCTTCTATCTTGTCGATAGGTTTTGAGATGGTATGTATATCGTGCTTCTTCAAAAGCTGAGCCAGTCTTTCGGTTGTGCCTTTCTCGTAAGGCAGGACTTTTATGTTTTTCAGCTTTTCTGTCTCGGATTTCCTGGTTCGGCTTCGGATGCTCTCCTGTATTTCATGGCGTGAGTAACCGTTTGCTTCTAGAGCTGCAGTGAGGTGTTTATATTCTGCTTCCAGGTGCTGTTCTTCACATATAGTTTTAGCTCTGTGGGTTAGTGTAGATATGACAGTTCTTTTCTGCGAGGGATGATGAAGAGAGTCTGCTTGGGGATATCTGTCAGTGTGGCTCAAGGTGGAATTCTGCTTCTTGTACACCAGGACATCTAAGAAAGGTAGCTGGCCATCCTTTTCTGTTTCCATGGTGAACTGTATGCTGGAGTGGATGCTGTTGAGGTGGTCCAAGAATTGCTGTAGTCTCTCCTCTCCATGGCCCGAGATCACAAATGTGTCATCCACATTTCTAAACCAGTGAGTAGGTTGGGAAAGGCTGGAGTTTATTGCCCTCTCTTCGAATTTAGCCATGAAGACATTGGCCAGTAACGGCGAAAGAGGCGAGCCCATTGCAGTGCCTTCTTTTTGGATGTACACCTTTCCCTTTGAAGAAGCACAATATTCATACCATCTCAAAACCTATCGACAAAAGATAAAACACCAGCCGAATAACAGGCAGGAATATACAAAGTTCCTTGCTCGTGTGGGAAAGTGTACATAGGGCAAACAGGCAGAAAAATCACAACAAGAATTAAAGAACACATCAGAGCATACAAATACGAAAACTAGCAGTCTGCAATAGCAGAACACTCCATGGAAACTAAGCACAGCATTGATTTTGACAAGTTCTCCACAATAACCAACATCAGTAATTATCGTCAGAGAACCGTGAGAAAGGCAATAGAGATAATAAAACACCCTAACAACATCAACAGGGAAGACGGATATCGGCTAAGCAAAATATGGTCACATTTATTTTTGGATGATGCGAAATCAAGCTACTAGAGGGCAGTCACGACAGATTCACCAGGATTGGCCAGCCAACCCATCTAACCAGGTGCGAGTCAGCACACGATTGGCTCAAGTACCCAGCCAATCAGAAGGTCCATCAGGAGAGAGCCAGGATTGGCTAACCACCTCGGCCAATCAGGAGCAAGCAGGCCTGTGATTGGCCGACAGGCTCAGCCAACCAGGAAGCAGCCACCTAGACACCAGGGTATATAAGGACCTGCAAGGACGGCCGAAACGTCGCAAGACAATCTTCAGATGCGGCTTACACCCACAAGCTAAGAAAATGCAGACAACGGCCGCGAAAGCCTGCGATCTCTTTTATTTATGTGTTATTTCACCAGATGTGATTTAAGTACACATTACTACATAATAGCCAAAAAGTATGTTTCATTGTTTTATCAAATGTAAAGCTTTGCGTATATTGAACTGTTCTTAATGTGTTACATCACCTGGCAATATTCGTGCTAAAAAGTTATATGGATAAAGACGGACTTAATAACTGTAAAATCAGCAGTGCATAAAAAATGGACCATGTTTCCATTGTCAGTCCATACGAAAATTTTTAATTTACTGATTGGTGGTTTAAAATCCAGCCTTCCTCCCCCCCCCCCCCTCCGAATAGAATGTTTTTAAGGTATTTGGACAATCAATTCTTGAGTTTAATTTCCTTTTAGTTACAAGATATGTGTTAACATAAAGAAATGCAATTGTTAGCTTGTGTACAGGGTTATGCTTTGTGGTCTTCAAAATGTTTTAAATTTGGTAGGCCTATATTAGTTATTAGGTACACCCAGTATACTAATAATTATTAGGACTTTTGATAGAAGCATTGTAATTTTATAATTTTATTTATAGAAACTTGAATACAACTAAATAGTCATAATTCTGCATTCAAAGTTGGGGAGTGTTATTTTCTAATAGCCCTCCTTAGACCAATAAAGATAGACAATTTTTAGTTCACATAGCTCTCCAAAGCATATAAAAGTTCATTAACTAGTTTACCCTGCAGTGTAATACACATTAAATAATTACATTTTTAGGTGGGAAGTGTTGGTAGATTAGTTGTGTCATAGTATATTGTGGCCAATCACTATGGTTCTGAAAGTCAAACAGATCTAAGAATCGGGAATTGAATCATAATTGTTTTCCTGTGTAGTAGTTACAGTGAGAGACATTTAAAAATTTAGTTTTTTTGTTCATTGCTATAATTTGAGTTAGTCAACTTCTGTGTTAATACCTACTTCATTATGAAATCTTGACTAGACATGACTATAAAGAGAAAATTTTTGTTGGCCTGTTTGCTCTAGTTATACTGTACAAGTATTTCTAGTAATACAAACACTGTAATTTTGGTAAACTTTTGATTTATTTATTTTTAAACATTCTTCTGTCTCATTATAAGCATGTTGTGTTGTATGGAAGTTATGATACACATAAATAATGCACACGGTGTTAGACTTGTAGCATACTCCATTTGTCAAGAAGCACTATGGGCCATTAAGCAGTGACCATGTATTTTTATTGTAGAGTCTAGCAAAGTTCAGTACACTATTATATCTGAGTTTCACGTGCTTCCAGTTAGTACATTTTGAGATACAATAGTCTGAAAAGGCAGTTTTTAGCTATATTGGAGTAATTGGATATACAGTAGTATTTTGTAATGTGTGTTTTGTCTTGCCCATGACATACTCATCCGAAGTATGTAATTTTTGATGCGTTGGCACAGTGGGCGAATGTGGAATGCTTTTGCAAAAGTGACATACTTATAGGTGATTTGGAATTAAGTGAACACTCAAAAAAGCCCTGATTAATTTCTATTTTCTGCCAGTTTATATCTTTCTGCTGCATGTAAACATCAACATTGCCATGTACTTTTATTTACATAGGATCGTGCAATGTTTACAACTACATTAAACTGCTCTGATACATTTTAGCTACAATATCTACTCATTAAATGCACAGGGCTGAATATAAAAGATAATAAAAAGTAACCTTAGTTATAAATACCTGCGAGTTAATGCCTCATAACGCTGGTTTCGTTCAATCGACTAATTTATACAACATGCACTATTGCAGTTACGAATCTCGTAAATGCTGGCATATTTTATTTGAATTTGTAACTCAAAACCACCACTAAAAACAGACATGACTCACGAAATTCAAGAATTCAAGTTTCGTTCAGTTCTACTGCCACGAACAACGACGACGCACCACTTCAGAAACAATAAATACCATATTTTCTTAATATGTGAAATAAAAAGTATGTTGTTTCAAGGCTGGCAAACGTAAGAATACAGATGGTTTCACATAGTTTGGCAATGATATTCATAGTAATTTCCAATACTTTTGAATCTGTATATACGCACAACGGACAAACACACGCAAATGATGCAAATGGCGGAGCGGCGAAAAAACGGCGAGAACATACCTCTGATGCCATCTGTCGGTGGAACTTTGCGTGGCGCAAGCTGTAACGAGCAAGATGACATGAGGTCGACGACAGCGTCACATTATCCTGGCGCCAATCGAGTCTAATTGTACTGTAAGTAGAAATGTCAATAACATCATAAATAATATTTTGAAGTATATTAAATACAGAGAGGTCAATTTCATCTGATGTTCTTTCAATAATGTTGTATTCAAATAGGAAAAGACACGGTACTACATGCGATGAATCACTACCAACCATACAAGCAGTAAAGAAACTCTTGCTAATGGTGACTTATATGCAGTAACGGCTAGCGATTTTTTTTCAAAGGTTAAATCTTTAGTGCTCACTTTATCCCGAATGACCTATACGAACACACTACAATACATTTGAATTTGAAGCATGTGGTTGGTGGCACCTATCACTAACTAGTTCTGGTTGATGACATCTTATGATTTTGCACCTTCATTAAAGCTGTTACCATCTACAGTAGCGTGTGATATTTGAATCTTTTCCTGCGAACTGTATGTGTTCATTTTATCATATATAAAGTTATAGACATAAACAATTTACTATAGTTCTTTTTTGTTTTTTAAACTTATGTATTTATGGTTTGAACCTGATGTTGCATTTTATTACCATATATAATGTCTCTTCCTTCCTGTAAGGATTCATTTTGAAATTGTATTTTTTTTTATAATCTGTAAGCCTTTTGTAGATAGATAGTAAACAAAACATTTTTCAGTATACTTAGTGACTCTTAATATTTTTCTATTTGCGTATATTTAATTTGTGCTTCTTTTATTTCTGTATAGGAAAAAGTCCTGTTGAGGTTTTCTTATCTTTAAGAGTAAAAATTAAAGATATTTCATTATACTTTCAGAATTTAAGATACAAATAAATACAAGTACTGTAGCGTTGATTACTTCTGTTTTATCAAGATGCTACCTTTGAAAGTATAATCCTCCCTTCTTTCATTACTCTGTGGCTACTGTATCATTCTTCATTGTTTATTTCGTCTAGCCTGTACTTGCTTTTCCCAACTTTCACCCCTTCAGTTTCAGCCTTTGTTTAGTTTTTGTATTGCACAATTACTTATATTTTCTGCTTGTCAAATAGCGCTGCTGTTTGTATTATAGCATGAGCTATTGTGACTACTCTTGTCGAATACCTAAGATCCCAGTACAATACACTAGGTGGACATACACACAAAGCCAGATTTATTAGCAGTATGTATGTGCATTATAATTCAACAAAGAAATCCCCATAAAAATTATAGTACATAAATATTTATGCATCGTGTGGCTATGATGTAATAATCTACGGGAATCTTGTATCCGTATATTTTTAGGCAACTAGCTAGTGTGAGTTAGTGTCAGTAAATATGATTTCTAGGATTATTTGCAGGTCGTGTGTGCTGTATCGGGAAGTAAGGTATTTGTTGTTGTGTAAATACTGTGTGTTGTTTCAAGTGAAGAATGAAATTCATTCAAAATAATTATTAACTGTAACTGTCCCTTCTCAAATGACCTGAGACTTTATTCTAAGTTTCTCAGAATTGACATTTCAATAGTGAAATGGTGATTCTCTGGAAATTTTAAGTTTTTAGGTATTCTCAGTTATAGGTAGCATCTCGTTTACTTTTGATTCTTGTTTCAGCCAGTTCAGGAGTTCTCAAGTGCTATGTAGCTGTCGAGAACTGCTTTGCGCGCATCTGCTCTCTCTAAACATTTTACTTGATATAACAACATTAATGTTCTATTCGAACAATATTTTTAAGGGTGTCAATGAGTTAACATAGTAAAGTCAGTCATTTGAGAAAATATTGCTGATGACGAGGGGGTGGCATATATTATATTACAACTACTGTAGTTCAATACTTTCACATTCACTCTTATTAATTGTTATTGAACGTTTTATATACTGTGTACACACTCGAAAAAATATTTATTGATATGGATACCGCTTTAAATTTGTTTAGTATTCTTTTTTTAGATTGTGGACTCTTAACAGTATAGTTAGGCGTGGTGTTTGCATTGTGGCTTTGCTACCTAAAGAAGATTATGTTTTAGGTTTAAATCATCTTCAAGTCCATTTTTTTTTTTTAATTAGCAGAATATCGTGGAGTACAATTTATTATTCCAAAGTAATAACTAGTTATTTTTAGGGCTTATTTATGTTGTCTTTTTATGTATTTATGCTACTGTAATATTTGTTTAATAGCAACTTAATGCTATACATTTTAAGTGTTTTGCAAACTCTCAAGTCTTTGACTTAATAGAAGTATCATATTCAGTAGAAGATTGTTGTTAGCTCACTATTATCATGAGTTCATGCACTTGTGAGGTTAGCGTCGTTGGAATGTTCCCGTTGGATATGTTTTTTAAAGTTCAAAATGTCGCACAAAATATTTTCATATATTATGTTATGTGGAGCAAATTTGAATATTTTCAAGTACAGTAATAACTAAATTAATTTCCAGAAGTGATTTAAGTGATTTTTATTGGCATTTTACATTACTGTCACATTAGTGTAACAACAAATACTTCACCAGTGGTTAGACTGGATTTCTTGTGTCATACATTTGAACGCTGTCCTTTATTAAGATAAATGTATGTAATTTGCAGATTCAATATTCTTCAAAATGTTCTGTTACACAATACTATTTGGTGAGTACTTAGCAGACATCAGCGTGGAGAGAAGTGTTGAAACAAAAAATAATGCAAATGCATTGTGCACCAAATATCCAGTCTAAAAAATTGTACAAATGTTTTTATTTTACGTATAGGAGTCCCAACATCATCGAGTTATATTCATACTGACTTAGATTAAGACATTTCAACATACACAAGTGTTATTTAGGCAAAACTTAATTTTTTGTGTATATATTTTTTCCCAGTTTGTTGCTAACTATAAGTTAAGAAGGTAGAGGAAACTAATAGAAAGAGAAGTAGTTATCCTAACTTTGCTGAAGTAAGGAGGCAACCAACTGACACTGCACTTAGAATAGCTATTACGAGTTGTTTCTTTCTCGATTGTTTGGAAATATAGTTCCCAATCAGCTGGAGCACTGTCTCTCTCGATCAATATGGAAATGTAACAATAGAAAACCAGAGAAACTTAGAATTGAGTCCCTGATTGTCAAAGTGACATGAAGCCCTATTATTTATCTGTTTACCATCAGCATATTTATAAGAATAATCTTCCAGCAGCAGTTTTTATGTAGAGTACTGTAATCACAGTGCTTGATCATCATAGGTTAGCATTAACAGTAAAGCTTATCCATTGACAAATGTTTGTAACATTTATCCAAAATAATATTTAATATTACCTAATGTGCATTTTTCCAATAAAACCACAATTACGTATATGGAAACAATACTAATGTATGTTACAGTAAAAAATGTGAAAAATGTACGTTTTAATTTCACCTACAAATAACATATTGTTTCACGGTTGAATGTATGTTTTTAAAATTTACTTGTAAATTTTTCCATATTTGGGCTGTAACTATTTTAGGCCGCAATGCACATACACTTTGCATCTGGAGTGTTATAAAATATATTTGTTTTGTTAAGATGTTATACCTACATACTTTAACTTTATTAAAATTACATATGTGACATTTATTAATTTGTTTATAACTGCTATTTGGAAAACAATACATTTTGTGTTACTTATATAAAAACTTTTCCGAATTTTTGTAGTACAATTCATGCTTTTTATTTCATTGTTTTCAAACAGTGCATTATTTGTATACATATATATCTTTCATTTGTGTGTACTTTTAGTGATGATTTTATTTATTCTGTGAGGTATTTACATATGTTAAATCCAATATTTTTTTATACTTTATAACATATTTTAAGGGTATGCTATATTTTAAAGCTTTTTTGCACTTTTGTTTGTTCCAAACACACTGCTAGCACTAGAAATTCATGTGTCTTGTTGAATTTATTTGCATCCTCCTTACATGTATTGGTATGATGTCTTTTCTGTGTAGTGTATTGCTGATGGCTTTAGTTATGTAGTTTTTGATATACTAACAATGTAATAGGAGATAGAATTACTTCCAAAATTAATAACATGTAAATTTGTTAATTTTGCTTTGCTGTGTTATTGTGCTAGCCTCCTGGCCAGAAATAGAGTATACCAAAATTTAGCAATTCTGTGTATTTTAATTATGGGTGAACAGGCTTTTTGACTGCACTTTAATCTGATATCATTTATATTTTTGGATTATAATATTGTAAATGTGGAAGGGATTATTGATGGATCATTATTTTGTGTACAATGTGAAGGGTGGGTTTTGATGTAAATGTGAAATGTATGTGATGTGAGGAATAAGCATTTTGTGTAGACTCATCAATAAAAAAATTGTTTTCAGTAAAATATTTTTACCAGGCAAAATAATTGCAGTATTGTATTTGGAAACCTTAGGTTTTCATACCTTAGAGTTTATTTTGTCATTCTTGAGATTTATATTGCTATTCTGCATTTGCAGATGTTTTTGTTATACTTTATTTCTAGCTGTGTCAATACATAATGCACTAATTTCAAAGGATTGATGTGACAGAATATTAATATACACATTATCCTTTCAAAAATTAGCTTTTTAAAAAAGTTTAATTATAATAAAAGTTATAAAAATTTAATAATATTTGTAATATGCAATATGAGTAATTTTTGTTTAAAAGTAGATTTCTTGTACTCCTTTGATATTTTTATGCCAAATGTTGCCTGATATTCTGTTCTTACTGTTCCTGACTTTTGAAAGAAAATTTAGTTGTTAATGAAACCCACTGATTTGTAGAAACTAATTGATACTATTTGGAATTTTATTAATATGTTCTGTTTGTGGTGTTTGCAGCATTGAAGCATTCCCCATCAAAACGCAAGAGTATTTCTCGGCCAGTTCGTGGAGTGGAAGTTGAGCCCATCGATACAGGTGCTGGTAGGTATTGTTCTTGTTTCATATACTTATTATTTACAGTAGTCTTTATTCACGAAACAATTTTTGAGTTCTCAGTTTAAAACTTATGCAAAAGCCAAAATAATCCAGTGCTGTTGTTCGTCCAACAGTGATAGAAGGTGGAAAGTAATATTATTGCAATGCCAGTGAATTTCAACTTCTGGAACTTAGCGTGTTGGGAAGTTACTTTATGTGATCACTAAGATAGATATTACTGGCATGCGTAGGATTGTTTTTCTGAATCTGATTGAAGTTTCCAGTGTTGGGATGGGTTGGCACCTAGTTTTGCAGGTCAAACATATGTAGTTCTTTTCAACTGAAACATCAAAGTACGCTGCATGTGTATGGCGAGTTTGTTACGACGGTAGCAGGTACGGCAAGCAAGTTCATGTCGTAGATCTCGTAAATCTCATATTGCAAGCACTTCATCATCGTCTACAGCAACTCTGTGCATAAAGTTTATAAATGTTGGTCAAACTGTATGAAATAGTTAACCTGAGTTAAAAGCCTAAAATAAATTATTAGAGTAGAATATGCTAGTGTCAATTTTTTTTCCGTTTAAATCATAAAAATTATTTGCTCGGACAGTTTGGTTAGTTGTCCATGCATATATGTATGTTTATATATGTGCAAAACATTTTGTATTAAGTTACGACAAATAATAGTAGGTTATTCAGTGTTCTGAAATGTGGCAGATATTTGTTCACAATAGACACGTTACATTTTAAAATTGTTTTTGACATGCTGAGTTTCATATTTGTCAAAATATCAACTTGCAGCACAAGAAAATAGCAATTTTATTAAATGTGTACAATTTAATTAACTTTTTTATGGTATGATAGTGCTTAAGACAATCTTAAACACCACTTTCGTCTGCACAATTAACTTGTCTCAGTGACGACACCTTACATATATCTGAAAGTAGAACCATGCATGTGAAACATCTTTTTGACAATCCTTCGTAGTTATCGTGCATTATGATGGGTGAAAATGAGTACCATGCTCGACCTGCTAGTGTTACTGCTGTTGCCACAAATTATATTAGCATATTTGATACTCAGCAAGTCTCTTACCTGCACTAGCTGTCGTTTTCAGGTGTCTGGTTAGGACAGTGTTCCTGATTTTTCAGGACATTTGCTGTCTTGTTTATGGGGTTGGATTGAGTAGGTCAGACACCAACATGGTGAATCTTGCCTGATGCTGTTAGTATTCTCGGTAGCCTTGGAATAAGGTGAGAGGTAGTGAGGTAAGCAGGCTTTACGTTTTTTGGACAGCGAGGTCATTAGAGACAGTGACACACAACTTGATAGAATGACAGGAACTGGGAGAGGAGTCGCTCATGGTCTTTGTCAAGGAACAATCCCAGCATTTATCTTCAGTCTCGGGAAACCGTGGAAAACCAAAATCAGGATGGCCTGAGCCAGGTATCGAACTCTGATCTTCCCGGATGCAAGTCCAATGTGTTACAGTTGTGCCACCTGGCTCGGTCTAAGATGAGAGTATTTTAGAAATTCAGTATTTGAGGTTGAGTGCTGTGAGTTGTAAGAGTGTAGTGATTACAGCTTACTTACTGTCAGAGTGGCAGTGTGGATTGACCCCACAGATAATACTCTCGGGAAAAGTATTCACATGTACTGTTATTATGTTTTCTCTTGGGATTTCTTCCCTTAGATCTCGAAACCGAGGAAGGTGGTGCAACGGTAACATGTTGGACTTGCATCTGGGAGGATCTGAGTTTGATAACTGGCTCAGGCCATCCTGATTTTGGTTTTAAATGGTTTCCCGAAATTGCTCCAGGCGAATGCTGGTACAGTTCCTTAGCAAAGGCCATGGCCGACTCCTCTCCTAGTGCCTGTCATTGTACCAAGTTGTGTGTGACCATCTCTAATAATCTAGCTGACTATGAGACGTAAAGCCCACTTATCTTAGATTCCGAAAGATGGTTCTTCCGTCACCATGACATATGATAAGGTAAGTGGTATGGAGACTTTCCCTTCAGTCTATGATCGGGGATTAGGGGTGCAATTTAACCATCAGAATGGGAGTGAGGTCCCTCTGGTGGCCTGTGCTAATCAATATAGAGCCACCCAGGACAAAGATGTTTCAGCATTGTGGTGTATCGTATCTGTGCAATAGTGGCAGAATTTACTTTCAGTGTAGATTTCGCATCCTAGTCAACTTGAGTGAATTGTTTGTGTGTGGTAGACAATCTTATATGATGAATCTGGGTTGGGTAGACCCGACAATCTGAGAAATAGACCCGCAGAAAGAAATTTCACTTTTTCATACTCCTTACACTTGATCAAGTAGGAATCCCTTAGGAGCATTTTTTTTTTTTTCATACTAACCACAGGTGGAGTCAACTACTCATCTGGAACTACAACAGAACTAACATACATGGTGGTTACTAGATACTGTCCTTCTTAAGTAGACCAAGGTACGTGCTTAATTCTTTGAAATGAAAATTGATGAGGGGGCATGTATGTAGGTCCTCTACTCTGAATCTGATACATGCTGGGGTGTGAGGAAAGGGCAAAGGGATGATGTCCAACTGTGGAGAATCATCACAATTGAACTGCATTGTATAATTTATTTTAAAAAAATAGGTTAATTAGATGTACATTTACCGTATTCGCCCATGTACCCCGCGCACCTTTTTTCCCGAATTAGAATGCCCAAAATGAGGGTGCGCGGCTTACATGGGTAATTTAAGTTTGAAGTTCGTGCGCACGTGTGGGAGGGAGGTTTGGCAATGCTGCGTGGTGGTGCGGCGGTGGAATGTGGATGTCTTAGACGAGTGATCGCGGATAACTTATGAACTCACATGTGCAGCTAATAGTGTTCTCTGCGTGTAACTGATTAGCGTACAGTTATCATAGTGTGTACGTTGATAGTTCGGGCAGTAAAAATGTCAAAACGATTGCGTTCATTTACAGTGGGAGAGAAACTGAAGGTGATAAAAGAAGCAGAAGAGTTAGGAAATCGCGCGGCAGGCCGTAAGTACGGCATTGCAGAGTCGTGTATCAGAGACTGGCGGAAAATGAGAAACAAGTTGCAGGAAAGCAATGTGAACAGGAAGGCCTTCAGGGGGAAAAAAGCTTAAATTTCCACACGTAGAAGAAAGATTAGTTGTATACATAACTGCATTACGACAGTTTGGATATGCTGTTTCTACTGACATGTGTCAATTGGAGGCCTTGAAAATTGCCCGAGAATTGGGTGTAAATCCTGAGTTCAAGGCTAGCAAGAACTGGATTTACCGATTCTACAGACGGAATGGCTTATCTGTGCGACGGAAAACGACTGTTTGCCAGTGACTTCCCGATGCCTATAATGACAAGTTGGTTCAGTATCAACGTCACGTTATTCGCTTGCGGCAGAAGCACTCGTACCTACTGGGGCAAATGGGAAATGCCGATCAGACCCCCGTCTATTTTGAAATGCCGTCTGATACAACAGTTGAGGCACGTGGCTCAAAATCTGTGCAAGTAAGAACAGGTGGCAATGAAAAGCAGCGGTGTACCGTCATGCTTACAATGCTAGCGGACGGGAAGAAGCTTCCTCCTTTTGTGATTTTCAAGCTCAAATTGATACCGAAAAATGAGAAAACACCGGCCGGAATTTTCGTAAGAGCGCATGAAAAGGCTGGATGTACAACACTTTAGTAATTGAGTGGTTGAAGTGTGTGTGGGAACGCCGGCCAGGAGCCCTACTGCGACAAAGAAGTATGTTGGTTCTGGACAGTTATCGTGGCCACCTGACTGATAATGTTAAAAAATGTCTACAGGAAGGAAACACCGACCAGGTAATAATCCCGGGTGGCATGACCTCGATTCTCCAGCCCCTAGATGTGTGCGTAAACCGGCCGTTTAACCCTGGTCTGCTCGCGTGGCCAAATATTACTTAGAAGCTCGCGTGGAGTCTGACAGACTCCAAAACCAAAACAGTTATTTTTACTTACCATAATGAGGTTTTGCATGACTAAATTGTTAAATAACGTTTCTTGAGAGTATATAAATATAAAAAAATTAAAACATGTTTACAAACAAGAAATTTTTATATAAATAATAATAATAGAATATGTACACTTTAAGTTTTAATATAACACATAAAACATTCTAAACAGAGAATTAGTCACACTACTTGAGTTCTGAATTTT
>PNEQ01091220.1:0-33601 GCA_003012365.1 Medauroidea extradentata | reverse complement strand
TGTATATGCTTCAAGCCGTAGACGGTGACGTGTAGTTTTGATGAGATTTTTTCCATTTCATTATATTTACTGGTTTTCAAGTTTTGTATGAAGTAAAAATATGCAAATTTTGACTTTGAAGTGACATTACGGGAAAACTAGATGAGCTAATTTTTTTCCGTTAGATGTAAATGTACTCTTAAGTAATGTCTACAAAACTAACACTATTTTATACAAATATAAAATTATGAATTTTTCCCCACTTGAACGCCCTTAACGTCCGCCGGTGCTTAAGGCTCGGTTTCAGTAGCCATGGTGAATTTTTTTTTTTTTTTTAAATTTTGAGAATAAAAATGTTAAATCGGCGACTATACCGCAAATTATATCTACTTTGTGCTACAGTACAAGCACGGCAGTAGAGCTGATTGGCTGCTATCTTTTGTTATTGGCGTCGCAGCATTCGTGTCATGTCTTTACACTACTGTGATTCCAGCATTTGCTCATCGTTAAACCTAAGATCCGGATTAAAAGTTAGTTCAAAGTAAAGCAAGATGATCCTCGTAATAATGTTATGCGTGCCTATAAATACGACAAAAATTGGCCGAAGGATGGTTTTGCTTTGGTCCGGAGTAAAAACGGCTACAAATAAATAAGGCCTTTAGGTACTGAACTGTATGAGCGGACCAGATACGTGAGTATGTCATACGTAGAGAAGGGAAAAATTCTTAGGTTCACTGACCTGTAGGCTAGCCTCCAAGAATATATGTGTATTCAAGCAGACAACATCTATTCATTAGCTGCTCGCTGACACAGTGACAAGCGCCTGCATTTATTTTTATTTACATTTTTATTATTGGCTCAGTCAAATGAGTCTAAGGCCAATTGTGAAAGTGACACGAACTTATAGTTATTGGAACTCTTGCTTGTTCCCAAAAGAAAACGCGTATTTTTCACGTCCCTAGTCATACGGTTTTTTTTCTGAGCTCTGTCTCAGAGTTTATTCACAACCAATGCAAAATCTTGTGTAATGCTGGTTGAGGTGTACGGTGACCTTTACAAGTCGTGGTGTGACTGTCCAAGAATGGTTCTACCTACTGTATAGTGGATGTTGTTTACTGTCCCGGCCATACATGTACTTCCTGTGTAGTGTCAGCACAGGCTGACTGAGCTGGCTTACAAGTAGCGTGTAGTCTTGACTACTACGCGGGTTGCACCAACGTCTTGTTTACTGCATAGACGCTACTGCAGACCATATCGAGTAACACCCTCGTCACACTTGCAAGACTTCTGTGCGAGAGGTCGCGTGAGGCAGAGCGTTTTCTATTACCGTAAACCGGGATTACTTTTTCCATTTTCGGGGTTACTTTGACCACCGAAAACGTTAGTTTTGGGGTCTTGTGGTAAATAAGTAGATAATTGAAACCTAGTATTTGAAATAATTTCTTTTGAACATATAGTTAACCTTTAAAACTTTCTTTGCAAAACGACATACATACCAACATTTTGGGTGGGGCAAAGTTACCCAACTAGGTCAAAGTAACCACGGTTTACGGTAATTAAAACCCCTACACCTTACAGCGTAACGCCTGTAATTACCGTAATGCGTACACGTCTCGTCTATAGCGAGGTCATTTGAGACAGGTCCAGCCGTTTATACAGACAGGAATCGGCAAATATCATCATCATTTATACCAGCAGTCGCCTGAAGTGGTATTGGAAAATAATAGAAAACCGAAATCAGATGCCCAAACGCAAATCATGTTTTCTGTTGCTGCACTCCACTCGGTTTTGGCCATGTTCTGCGTTAATAATGTTCTCCTACATGAGTATGTTTGCGTTACATGCCTAGAAGTTCATTAAGTAAGTTCAGACTATTCAAGGCAATGTGAACAGTTTTGAAGCTGTAGATATTTTTATTTATTTCCAGTCAATTTGTATTTATCTAGCACTTGTAAATGTAAGCTAAACAATACAAGTAATAGTGGTATTGTATAGATTTTATAAAATTAACGTCTAAGCAGCAATCATATGTTTGTTTAATTAGTCTGGACAGGGCGGTATTCAAAAACTTAAATTAAAATAAAAAACAAAAACCTGACTCATAAAACAATTATTTATAAAGTAAAAAATAATAATTGTTTGAAATTATTGTCGACCCTTAAAAGCGTCAGGGGATGTTAAATAAACAACATAGGTGGTTGAAATTAGCGAAATTGAACAGAATAGACTAAAAACAAGGCCAAATACACAGAATTACAAATCAATCCAAAAATAGAATTTACATATAATCCAAGGTTTTGGGCTGATATATAATTGTCACATATGTGCACATAATATACGTAAACCTTGTTATCGATACTTGTTTTGTTTCAAGGTTGCCAACTTAAACTACCAATTCTGAAAAGAGCTCATAAATTTTAAACAGCCAGACAGCTTTTCTTCAATAAGAACCATCGCGATGAATCTAGGTTATAATAAAAAAATTAATTGGACCATCCGTTTCGGAGCTACGAAGCCACATGCAACATACAGACATAGGCGCCAAACTTATAACACCCCTTATTTTTCGTCGTGGGTTGAAAAGTGCTCATGTTAGCGTGGACAGTATGTAACGTACGACGTGCAAGAGCAAGTGACAAGAGAAGGGAAGGGGCAGAGCTTCCTTTTCCCTGACCCACGGCGGTAATTAGTTAGCTTCTCGTTCCGACCGACTTTTACCCAGCAGGGAAAGACCCCGGTGTTGATTGTAAAGGAGGCCGAGTCGGCCCCACCGGTCTATCCGGACCGAAGAAGGCTGTTTAAAATATATCGCTGGCTGTGTGTGTGACCTGAACCCATACTGAGGCCGTGTTTCAGATGTCGCTTTACCTGGTCGTTTGATACGTTCATTAAGGTCGTTCACGCGGTAAAAGTGCATAATTATATATTTGTACGACATAGTGTTAGTTTTATAGACGTTACTAGTGACTACAATTTCCACTTGTAAACATTTTTTAGCTCTCATAGTCTTCCCACAGCGACATGTCAAAGTCAAAATTTGCAAGTTACGGAAACATGCTAATAACATAAACCAAATGATTTACTCGAAATACATAATTTACACTGGAATTTGATAGTAGTCTGTATGCCAGTTGCTAAAAGATTTAAAACCACAAAACCAAGCCCCTTTGTGGTTTTTTTAGATGGCCATATAAAGAAAATTATAGTTATTTTCAGAATAAAAAAAAAAACAAGGGAATTGCATTGTGTGATTTTAAATATTTTAGCACATGACTAGAGCCCACGATTTTTGGTGGAAAGAATTCTGCAACAATTTGTTTCAATGACTTTTGTGCACGTACGCAGTTCTGCTTCATGGCTAATGATTGGCTGTTTTTAACTCTCAGCGTTTTAGTGTTCCACCCGCAAATCACAGACGTGTAGTGTCGCAGAAACCTTGTTCCTGTTGGCACAGTCAAATGAGCCACGCCTACATTCTGCCAATAACCATGAAGTAGAGCTGCAGATGTGCACGTAAGGCATTGAAACAAACTGTTGCAGAATTCTTTTCACCAAAAATCGTGGGCTCTACGCATGACCCATATTATGTAATCTCAGTGTAAAGTATTTCATTCGCGTAAGTAAGTTTTTTTTTGTTATTAGCATGTTCTCATAACTTGCAAATTTTAACTTTTACCTGCCGCTATGTGAAGATTATGAGAGCATAAAAAGGTTTATATGCGTTTTTGCCACGTGAACACTCTTAAATCAATTTAGTGTACTAAATTATAATATGGTATGAGGAGTGTACCCGAAGGCCAGGGTATGGCACCCTTATGCAAATTATATGTTTGGGAGCCACAGTAGGCAATCTGCGTATCCCGTAGGACGACATGAAATGAGCCCCTGTGATGGAGAAGCGCCAGAATGATAGGTGTGGAGGAAACGGAAGATCCCCGAGAAAACCCGCCTGCCAGCGATATTGTCTGGCACAATTCCCAAATGCGAAAGTCCGGGGGGCCGATCCCGCCGGGGATCGAACCCGGATCGCCTAGGTGGAAGGCCACCGCGGCTCCAGCGTACTGAAACCGTGTATTTCATAAAGTTTTTTAGTGCACGACGATTGCTAAGTACAAATTACAGTGTTCTAATTTTACCTTAGTAAATTCCCTAGATAAACTGCGTTTTCGTGACTGTGAAGCACAAAGTCGATGCATAGCTAAGGGTGCCACTGACCGGCGTAAACTTTACCATATTTTGATATATCTCTTCTGAGAAATGTTCCTAGCAGTTCCATTGTTTGGAGCTTTAAACTTACCTGGCTTCCTGTAAATGCTCGGTCTCCATAATCCTGTTTATAGACACAATTCTCAGAAGTGAAGTGCCAAGATATGGAATGCTTTCATGAGATAGACTATGTAATGCTGTATTTGCTCTACACACAAGCTGCTCGACTGTCGTGCAGTACTTACTAGCATTATTATTATTATAGACTTTATGCAATGAACATATTTGGCAGAAGTATGGTTAATACAGTCCAACTTACGTTTTTATATTTGCGTTTTTTTGGAATCCGACTGGTATTTTACCACATTCGACAATCTGAAGACAGTTTTTGTAGGGGCTATAAATTTGAAGTGCTAATTCTGCAGACAAACAAATGCAAAGTGCCTTAAATAGTTTCGTCAAAAATGAAATAACTGTAACTCGCTGCAACACACTTTAAGCGCGGATAGGAGGGCTCCTTAAGGAGGATCAGTACCCGTTTTTTTTTTTTTTTTTTAATAATAGAACTTCTTTTAATTGGGCTTACGTATTATGTTAAGTAGACGAGATTTCGTTGTCAGATATTGTGGCCGAAATATACATCATTCGGGAAAATTTTGCTCGAAAAATTATTAAATACTATTGTCTAGGATTGCAGTTATTTAATATTTTGCATATTGACTTCGTGAAACCTGAAATTTTAAAGTAATTAATTAAGAATTGATTTATGTACTATGCCCTCTTAAACGTCAGATTTTATGTCATAATATACGACGGCTGCAATTTTTCTTTGCTAGGCAGTGTTTTGTATGACGTCACTGCTGAGCAACCAATCAGTGTGCAGTAACTCAAATAATATAAAGGTTGCAACAAATATGTTGGCATGTTATTTGAATATTTAATGTTTTATTTAGGTAAGAGCCGTGGAAAATTATAGAATGCGTTGCTGATATTTAAAAACCGAAGTGAGATACATTAGTAAACTTCACTGGCCTATAATAACCCGAACACACTCCGTGACGTTATTGATACCGGGTTTTATTACCTTTGTGCACCTTAGTTACGGGATGGAGGGCATTTTACAGCTGGACGAACATCATTGGTAGATGTACGTAAATTTCGCAGATACATTCCAAGTCAGGTTGAACGCCAATTATGTATACTTCATTGTCATGTCTGTGACACAGAATATTTAGGAATGCAGAAGTGAAATAGACGGTAGGACAGCGAACTCAGCCACACACGCCAGCAAAATGGCTTTCCTGGCCAGCAACATGGCAGAAAAGCCTGCCACCAATCAGTCTAAAACGGCTACTCTGCTAGTCGGCAGCCAGGCCAATAGGAGACCTGCCGTAACATACAGGAGCCAAACAGGCACGGGGCTGGTATAAACAGCCGCGGGCAGCCAATAAGCGGCGAAGTTCGCCCGTACCGAACGAGCCGCCGCGTCATTTCGTGTCTGTAATACTATTTAGTCTGTGTCTGTGACTTCTGGCGGCTGTTACGAAACGCGTTTGACTACTGCAAGCCAGTAGTAAATAAGGAAATAATACGAAATGCTATCGCTTGCTACCTGCTTGTACGGTTATAAGCCAATAGATAATCGATTGTGGCCAGTGGGTGTATAGGACTGACAAGTCTAGGCTGCTGCCAGATGAATCCGCGAAATTGACGTACCTCTAATCATTGGTTTTAAAAGTTCTTCAGGCGCGCCACACAAACTGTAGCCCAACAGCAGGAGTCATATGAGCACACAGTGACTTGAAGTCTAGCCTGCCATCTGATAATAACGCGAAAATGTGCAGGTCTTTAGTAATGCTTACTTTAATAAAAAAAAAATCCCCGACAGTGTCGGCGGATTCAAGGATCGCTGCAGAATCGGGGTGTTTGTTGATCATGCAGCGGCGTCTTGTACCAGTCGGCCGGAAAACGGTTATCTGGGTCGGTTTTGTCTGGAGGGAAGCTGGCCTGGCGGTGTTGAACGCACGGCTTAGTCCACCAGGCCTCTTCACACAGCGCCGCCTGCCGCAGTCGAGTGGTCGCGCCGCGCTGTGCCGTCGGCTTGGTAGGCCATCTGCCCCGCCGATCTACCGGCGCGTGAACGCTACCTGCCAGCACAGAACAGCTAACACCGCTGAAGAGAAACTAAACTCTCGCTAGGCGAACTCAGCAGTTTTTTTTCCACTGCCCCTGCTCACAGAATGGCAGTGGCGGCACGTAGGTTGTTGCCAGGCAGTGCACAAGTTGCAGAGAACTGTACAGGGTTGTGCGCTAGGACGCTACAGCCACTAACACTCTGGTATGTAGGTGCCACTTATTACTGACTGGTCACAGCAGAACAATCAGCCAGTAGATAATTCATGGTCATTGGTATACGGCGGAGCGTTCACAGAAGCGTACAGTTCTCGATAACTAGTGCACTCCCTGCCAACAACCCACGAGCCGCAACTGAGCATAAGTAGAGATTATGATGTATCGCAAAAATGTTTTGTGCCAACATAACCTTGAAAACACTGCAGTTTCTTGCAACATGTGTGATTGGCTGATATAGTCTGACACAACGCAGCTGCCTGCAGACCAATAACAGGCATCAAAATATTACAATAGCGGGAGTCTTATTTGTTTAGTCAAATAGGGTAGCAGTTCTCCGTACATGTGAAGGCTAGTAATCGTTTAGTTAGCTGAACGTATGTTGAAACCCAGAAAACAGTCAAGTTTTCCCGCGATAAACCATCATCTCTAAAATAAGGTGTGTTACTGTTATGTCCGGGAATTTTCGCGAAAATAATTTAGCCCCAGGTTGTTTCAGTGCCTTACGTGCACGTCTGTCAGTTATTGGCAGCGTTAGTTCGTGAAGTGACGTCTCTCATCTGATTGCGCCAATCAGAATAGGCCTAATGTTGCTCAACACCGCTCTACAGCTCAAATACGCGCGAGAGTTAAATCCAGTCACTGACTATGAAGCAGAACAGCAGATGTGCACGTAAGGCATTAAAACAAGTCGATGAAAAACTATTTTAATCAATAATCATTGCTCTACTTATGACAGTAGAGACAGTGTAAATTGTGACAATTCTGACAATTTTTAACACTAACTGCTGAATATATAAATTTTTTAGCGTGTTGCGTCTTACACGATATGACGACGATTATTTGACATTGTTTATCCAATTACAAACGAATCAAAACATGAAATAGTAACGTGTAATGGTAAAGGTCACTTCTACGACCTCGTCATTTCACCGAACGTTTTCCCTATGCTCCCTCTTACTCCCTCCACGAACCACTCTGCACACCTTCTCTAAAAATGTTCTGTCAACTGCCGAGGTCGTAGAACTCCCCTACACTTCTTACCCTCTACACAACCATACGCACCGCCTATTGGCATCCCTTTACCTTGTCCATAAACCACATGCATCGTCTATTGGTGCTTGTGTATCGTTCCTTCCATTGGCTACCACGAGACGTGACGAGTTCGTACACCAGACATAAAGCCGAAACACTATTGGACATAGCATGCAACATTCGTCACCGTCCCTCATAACCCCCAGCGGAGTGGGGAGCGGAAAAAGTGTTCTGTCAACTGACGAGGTCGTAGAACTACATAGCCCCAGCGAATACAACTTACAAAAAAAAAAAAGAACGTCGGACATCTGCAATCGACATCGCAACATAGAATACTTTTAACTTTTACCTCGATAAATCACTTTCCAGCTCACAAGTAAAATGAAAAGCACCCACCTATACAGCAGTGAGTTTACCTTTCAATCACTCACCACACACCACTGTAGTGGTAAGGAAAAATATATTTCTAGTCTCTCAATAGAAGCGGCTTACCCTAGCAAGAACATCGCTAGGAATACGACATTACTGATAACGTTCTTAGGTTTGTAGATTACACAAGTTTAATGAAATCACTGCAGTAAGGTTCTGCAGTATTTTCTTTTGGTTGTTATATTCACATGCATCAACTGAACTCGAACCCTGGATGACACAGATTTTTATTATATCCTTCTAGTAAACATTGTCATTGTTGTACATTCTCAAGAGATATTTGTACAGTAATCGATACCATTCTCTTCCGTTTAGTGAGAATACATACAACTTTACTAAATTATTTCTAGCAATGTGTTTTGCCACATCAGACACGTGAAAATAGTATGATTTTGATGGCTTGTTTTATATAAAAGATTTATATATTTCCTACGGAGTATGTTTTTGTTTAATATATAATAGTTTGTAAGTAAGTAAGTAAGTAAGTGTGTGTGTGTGTGTGTTTATGATAAAATCCAAAGCCCGGTTTTCTGGGTTCCAAAAATTAAAAGGGCTCGTGTTGTTTAATTATTCTACACACTGAATTTCAATGAAAGTTTCATTGAGGGTTGGCAGTACCGGTGATGCATCTGTTGTCGCTTGTCGCTTCATATGGTAGGCCTATCGATTAACCTGTATGTCTGGTGAGATAGAGATATGACGATATCCTACGAGTTTGATTGACAAGATAAAATTGACGGGTTTCACTGAGAGATGCAGGATGAGCGTCTAAGCTCCTGTATATAGGATTCGCGTTTAAAAAATGCTATATATCCATGGATTCGCATTTAAAGTGCAATACCTGGCAAGAAGGACCCGGAGCCTCCTTCTAAAACGGTTGTGCCAGAAACAACCAGTATTTTGGCATATATTGGGTTGTCAGACGAAATTTGTAGTACTTGACTAGATGATCATACGGTGATAAGACTTTTCTCAAAATAGTACTTGTAGAGTGCACCCATTTAGTCTTCTAATTGTTTGGGTGTTCTCAGACCGTGGTCCAGTGTAATAAAACACGGAAGAACAATATTTAGGATTTGGACGTGTCAGAGCTTAACTTTATTATACATAAGTATTTTAATTGTCACCACGAAATGATCAATTCCAGGTACATTTATTGACAATCTAAAATGTTTCGTTATTTCACCACACACATTTATTTATGGTGTAACTGTGTTCGTAGAGAACCCTAACCACGTGGGGCCTCCCTACTTGCGCTTCAAATGCGTTGCAGCGAGTTACGACTATTCTTTTTTTGACGAAACTATGTCGCTGTAGTTTTAAAAATTCGGGTCGTATATTAGAAACAATATTTTATGCAGTGCTCTCTTTTTCGCGAACGGCCTATACACTTGAACGCCTATACCGCCTTGACCTTGACCACAGAGGTCGCTGGTTCTACAAGGCAGTCCTTGTAGGTGTGTCGCAGTGATGGCATCGGTGTTTACAAATGCAGACCAGTTCCTAGACTGAGGATGAGAGGAGAGAGGACAAGAAAGGCAGTCGAGTCGTCCTGTCGCTATCGTATTCGGGAATGGATGAGCTGGTTTTAAGGTCGGTTCATCGAGAAAGCCGAGCGGATAGAACCTGCGCCGCTCATCTGCAAGCAGTGCTCCCGCAAACCCTTATTGTGATATTCAGTCGGAAACTAATTTCAAGACCTTCATTCAATGCAATCGTGATACAAGGACTTTTCTGCCCAGACCGCCAAATGGTGTGCCGTGGAGTTTCAGATCTCTCATTTAATACCCACACAATTTCATATTCGTACAAATAGTATTTGAGACTGTGTTTCTTTAGGAATAGTGTGTTCCTTCTTCTTAGTTTATAATTTTCATTTAGTGAAGGTAAAAGCCGTCAAAACTAACGTTTTCGCCCTTCATTTTAAAGCAAGGCGTTTCCGTTTTCATGCCAAACGAAATGCCAGAGAAACTCGCAGTATTTATTTATGTTTATTATTATGTTACAAAGGCATAGTCTTACCACATACAGTCTGATACACGCTAACCTGCATAGGAAAAACTGTAGGGTAGTTATTCAGTCCTTTACGCTGTAGCGAGTGCATGGATGGCCCTTATGATTTTTGGGTTCATTTTGGCCTCGAACATGCAAAACTTCTCTTATCAAACAGCGTCACTTCAGCCGATGCATGGCATAGCTGCAGAGATTAATAACAGATCATACATTATTTGGTCACACTATCCAATGAAGGTTAAAATCACAACGGTAGTTCATTGGGTTCGAGTTGTATAGACAATTGTAGAGTGGGGTATCTAAAGGATGCAAGTGCCAATACTATATTTCCGAATAAGCCTAGGGGAGGAGGCATGGCAACTTCTGGCTGACGTATGAAGGCGCGATCTGCTGACGCTCCTAAAAGTTATTATGAAAATAATTGCACCTCAAATGGTATAGCAATAAATTGGCAATGACACATAGCATATTTCTAGGTTAGAAAACCAATTTTGTCCAATTTGACACAAAAAATTTCTCCCTTTTTCACTCTTTAAGGACAAAATTTTTAAAAAATCCTGAAATAACTTTTTAGGTTTACGTAATCATCATTTTGAAGGGGGAAAAAGCAACTATATATATCGGAGGGTTCGATAGCTATCGAGCATAAATCGAAAACACATTTCACGTATTTTCACATCCTTAGGGGTCGAATTTCGAAAAATCCTGAAATTGCCTTTCTGCGTTAGTATGCGTTTCCCATTGAATTGAGATTCGCGACGATAACCCTTAGGGTTCAAGCTGTATCGACGATTCATCGAAATACACTTCACCTTTTTTCACCCCCTAAAGCCGGAGTTACAATTATTCGTCTCGCCCGTCAGTCGACCGTCCGTCCGTCAGTTACGTGACCTTTAGCCATCAGAAGCTTTCAAGATTTCCATCCGTCCGTCCGTCAAAAGCTTGGCAAGCTTTAACTTTTGACGGACGAAGGATGAAAGCACAGCCTTCTAAAGGTGGCGGCGATCGTTACAACGGTTTCATTTTAATAAGAAGGCTGTGAGGTTCGTTTTATGTTATGTTTTTTTCTTGCTTAGTACTGAAAATTCATTATTTCAAAATACGATTGAGATAATTTTGGCATATGGAAAACATTAATATACTAAGATAAATTATTTTACTTGTATAATTATTACTCAAATTCATATTTTAATAATTTTACTAGTAAATATTATGCTCGCAAAATTTATGTTAGATGAAAAACAGCATTTGCACTTATTAGCAGCCATAGACTAATAAATAAATACGTAAAAATAAGTAAACTGTTGAGAATTTTTTACGTCCCACAGAAGTTTTCTTTTTGTACATTGGTAGCATTGCATACGGAAGGAATAATGACGGACGGATGACGGATTGTTGTAAATCGCTAGCTTTGTAGACGGGCCGTCGACGTGCGGACCAGTGCGGACGGACGACTGACGGAAGCGACGGATTATTGTAACTCCGCCTTTATAGAGTTCGAATTTCAAAATAAGTCTTCCTAGTAGTTGCCTACGCCCTCCAATTTCACGTATATAGGCAAGTGATTTGGGCTGTGTTTTATTGTGTCAGTCAGCCAGTGTTCTTTTTTTTTTTTTTACAGTAGACTAGATTGTTTTAGAACAAGTCGTCGAATAAATTGATACTGGTAAAACTGTTCTTCCAAACCATTTCCAAATTGACTCTTTGTCTTACCTGTCTCATGTTACGCTAAGTAAAAGTGGTTCTGGCAGCGGAGAGATTTGCTTACCATTAAGAAGAACCCTTGCCTAGAATTTTTTTTGGCGTTGGCGTATTACGAATTTTATTACCAGGACCTTTAGTTTGTAGTATATGTTGAAATATATTGTAACTTTTTCCCGAAAGTAATTTTGTTGTTAAATTTTGCACAACTGTTTTTATTTCTATTCCAATTAAATATTTACTTTGTATAGGTATCGTAAAAGAGTCGTTGGTCTGAAAACGCTCGAGTTTGGAATCGATATAATAATCTGTAGGTTAAAAATATCCTGTGTACGATTAGAGCTCAGGATTGTTGCCATTAAGTAGGCCTACTTATTTACTTTTCTAAATATCGTATTCTGTATGTTTGTCTTATTTTAGTCGATAAACGTTACCACAGTCTTTCATTCACGGTGTTTGATTATTACGAATAAACTATAAGTTAGTAAAATGTACGCGGTCTTGTAAGTAATGATTTAGTGTTGGAAATCTATTACGTGCCTCCCGATTAGCATTCCTTGCGTACGCGTCGAACCCGTATAAAATTGTTTTTGAACTTCCGCAAACCGCAACGCGATTCACTTGCTCTCTGGCACGCATATATTAGTTTTTTTTTTTTTTTTTCGTCTTGTACACTTGAAATAAAGTTTGTTATGACGTGTGTAAATATAATGTTTGATTTCTTACAACACGCGTAGGCCCCTTACGTATTTTTCTTTTGGATACGAAACTTAGGTATAAATGTTATTTGCAGACCCCTGCCGGTACATACAATTTTCGTAGTTTATGGTAACACTTATATAGGTCGTTCGGGATAAAGTGAGCTCTAAAAATTTAACCTTTGAAAAATATCACTAGCCGTTACTGCATATAATAAAACACGACACATAGTCTCCTTACTGCTTGTATGGTTGGCAGCGAAGTTACGCAATATAGTTCCCTGTATTTTCCTATTTAAATTCAACAAAATTGAAACAAAATCAATCGAAATCGACGTAATTGTATTGCATATAATAATTAGTATTTTTTAAATCAAACTGTATCGATTCATACTGACTGTACATTTTATCTTACACGCGCAAACATCAAGTGATGTGTCCAGAGGGGATCGATATATCCAGGCGTCAGCCGTTACGCGCGGAAAGGTACGAATTATCTGAAAGTAGAACTTTAGCAGGACTTTTCTGGGTGCTCACTTTATCCCGAACCGCCTATAACACTCCAACTGGATGTCCCTTGTATAAGCTGATTTCATACACAGTAATTTGTATGTAAAGGGAGAGAAAAGCAAGACAGTGCAACAGATGATACGTTGTTGTGGCCTTCGAACGTCGATGATGAAAGCAGAAACTTTAGGACTGACGTTTCACGTCGGGGGCCATCAAAGGTCGCTGCAAGATGAAAGCGATGCTGGGGAAACCGGCCCGGTGTAGCGTGGTAAGAAAGTGTTGCAAGAGCTCGGCTCCTACGACGACTTTGTCTGGTGTTTTGTGTGTTTTTTGTGTGATGAAGCTGCCTCTCACCTTCTCGTTTCTACATCCCACATGTCGGAGCCATGACATGTGCAGTTTTTATTATTCCCCGTGCATTTGTTCGCTTCGTCCTTGCAGTTCTTATGTATGCTGACTTCTTCGTACTCTCTTCCTTCCACGATCTTGTATGTTCTCAAGTTTACTTTGGACAGAAATGTACATTAAAAAAGAAAAGTGTACTGTATTGGACAATGTGACTTTTATGCTTTCACGATCTTACTGTCTGGCATTCCATTGCACTTAAAGGCGCGGTATGCCGCAATTTTCATCACCATGATTTTATTTTTAATTTGTACCAAATATTTTTTTCTTATTTTACACACAAACTGTGACTAAATTTGGCTTTTATTAAATTTTTTATCACTCATAGTTTTCACATAAGAACTTGTTAAAGTCAAAATTGGCATGTTTCCGTTTTAAGGACTATACTTAAACCAACTGACATAGCCTACCAAACTGAAAAAAAAAAAAAAAATCACAGTGAATGAAGACATCGCAGGCTACAATGTCACGTTCATAAAAGCAAAAAATAAAAACTTTATGTATTTAAAACAAATGTTGAAATTTAAAATAAAAATGTGAAAAATTCAATATATTTTTTAAAATACAAAAATAGCTTATTTTGTGGTTTAACATAGCTCAACTTGTAGCCTAAAGCATCGTTATTTACTGTGAATATTTTCAGTTTGGTAAGTGAGTTGGTTTTAGTGTAGTCCTTAATACGGAAGCATGCAAATTTTGGCTTTAATGGGCCATTACGAAAAAAGTATGACTGATAAATAAATTTTATAAGAGCAAAATTTTGTCTTATTTAGTGTCTAAAACAAGGAGAAAAATAACTGGTAAGAATATAAAAATAAAAACATGGTGATGAAAATTGTGGTAGACCCCTCAGTTTTCGTCCTTTTTTATTTTATATTTGTACCGGATTTTTTTCTTATTTAAGACATAAATTGTGATTAAATCTTCCTCTAAGAAAATTTACGTATCTCTTATAGTTTTTGCGTAATGAGTCGTAAACGTCAAAATTTGCACTTTACGGTTTTATGCACACTACTAAACCAACTGACATACCAAAGCGAAAAAATTCACATTGTATAATAATGTTGTAGGCAATGACTTGACATATTTAAAACAAAAAATAAAATATTTTTGTATGTAATAGAAATTGCTGGATTTTGAAATGAAAATTTAAAAATTTCAAAACTTTTTAAAGAATTCAATACTATATATATTTTTTGCTTTGTTTTTATGTGTGTGAAATTACATCCTACAACATTGTTATACACTGTGAATTTTTTCGGTTTGATATGTCAGTCGGTTTTAGTGGCGTGCATAAAACCGTAAAGTGCAAATTTTGAAGTTTACGACTCATTACGCAAAAACTATAAGAGATACGTAAATTTTCTAAAAGGAAGATTTAGTTACAATTTCTGTCTAAAATAAGAAAAAAAATATTTGATACAATAATAATTAAAGACGTTGAAAACTGAGGTGAACCACCCCCTAAGGGTGTTCAAGTGCTATAAAATCGTAATTTTATATTGTTATGAAATATCGTTAGCTTTGTAGACGATACTTGTAAGTGTAGTTTCCTCTTACAAAACAATTTTAGTTCGCATAGTTTTCTCATAACGGTGCGTCAAAGTCAGAATTCGCTTGTTACACTACCGTGCCAATAGTGAAAACCGACCATTCTATTTAAACGAAATAATTCTCTGTGATTTTACATCCCATTAGCTATGCAATAAAACATTTAAAAACCCACAGTACATATTTTGAATTTTTTGAAAAATCACAAAAGTACACAAAATATGTACAAAATTCAACAATTGTTAAAATATATAAAACTATTTCCGGGATGTTTCTTAATGTTTTATTACGTAGCCCATGGCATGTTATTTCACTGTGAATGATTTCACTTACGTAAGTCAATTTGTTTTCACTATTTGCATGGAAGCAGAACATGCAAATTTTGACATTGACACACCGTTATGAGAAAAATATGCGAGCTAAAATTGTTTTGTACTAGGAAACTACACTCACAAGTATCGTCTACAAAACTAGCAATATTTCATAAAAATATAAATTTACGATTTTATCGCACTTGAACACCCTTAACGTATTGTTTCAATTGAGTTTTAAAAGTGTACCTATATGTTTCTTAATGAGTAACGTCAAATTTTTAAACATTTAAAGCAACTATAGTAAAGTATCAACAAGAACATTAGTAGCTCTGAAATGCAGTCAATGTCGGAAGTATTCGCACACCTGCGATATTTGTAATAATGCTGAACTTACATCTGCCAAATGATAACGGTTAGTAATAGATAGAGCGAGTGATTTTTGGTGAAAATAATTCTGCAACAACTTGTTTCAATTCCTTACGTGCACACCTGCAACCCTGGTTCGTGGTAATTGGCAGAATATAATAGAGCAGAGGCTTGGCTCATTTGACTGCACCGACCAGAACGTCATACAGGGACACCACACGTCAGTGATTTGCGGGTAGGATCCTGAGACGCCGAATGTTAAAAACTTCCAATCACTGACCACGAAGCAGAGAAACTAATGTACACGTAAGAAATTGAAACAATTTGTTGCATAATTTAAGTTCATAATTTATGTTTACAGTACGGGTGTACGAATAATTCTGACATTGACTGTATGCATGTGTATGTATATATATATATATGTAGGTGTATGTGTATAAATATGTATACATGTATGTTTATATATGTGTATAAATATGTATACATGTATGTGTATAAATATGTATACATGTATGTGTATATATGTGTATAAATATGTATATACAATAGTTTGTAAATTTGCCACACGTGCGCATAGGAGCGCTAAGAAAGTAGGTATGGTAGCATTATTTCCCAGACATCCATGGTAACGCAACTTTTTTTACTTACATGTATATCTATGTTACCAGGCTTGTATTGTAACAACTGTAAAAGTTTACATTTTTACAAGGCGGAAGTATGATAAACTGTCCCGTACTGCATTTAGGTTAATTACTTCCTAAACATTTTAGGAAGATTTTTACAGTGTATGCATATATATATATATATATATACACACACACACACACACACACACACACACACACACACACACACACAGGGTGTCCAAAAACAATCTCGGACTAAATTGGAAACGAAAATGTACAGCAAGTGGCAAAGTTTAGTACGTCGACGTTTTACGTTCAGAAGGCTTTCCTGTTCTGTGCGTGACAATAGACGGTCACCATCTTCCTGAAAGTCAGGAACGCGAAAATGTTGAGAAACACGCACTTAAACTCGGGTACCGACAGTCTTCTTTTCTTGGTGATTATTTTTATCATCTAGGTCGAACAGTCCGATAGTGTTCACTAATAACGGACCGTTGTCGCTTCGTTCGTAATCGTTTGCGGCCACACATCGCTGATTCAGCAGGCCGAATGCGCAAAAAAAATTGTCGTGGGAAGACTCTCTACGCGTGCCCTACTTACAGATCCTCTATTGTATACAGTTTTCTTCATTTCTTCACTTCACTTGGAAACACAAGTCTAACTTAGCTCGATACGTAGACCTGAAGTTGTGGTAGATGGACGAAAATGGGGACGAAAACGAATACAACCTTTTGGAATTCATATACTGTCAAATGGCTCCGTAATTTGACAGATTTATAAATTTCCATTTAAAAATTTGAAAAAGTGTGGCCAAGAGTTAACTTTGGGTCTGTTCGCGAATTGGAATTGATGTTTAAACGGTAGCTTGTTGCTTATTGTAGTAGTATGAAGTTATGAAGTTAGCATAAAGGTAATGCAATTAATATAAAAAAGTTGCTTAAGGTAACTGCCTGCCCAGGCTGCAGAACGGTATACAGAACTTCGGCCGAAAGACATTTATTCGAAATCTTCTAAACGTGCTTCAGTTATGTCTGTGTATGAATGACATTGAAAGAATCCTACGGTTGTTTACTACCCCAATTTGAGATTATTCAGCTGTCTTTAAAATTATTTTCTCGCAGCTGAAAACATGTGTTCTTGGGTTCCTTTACAGGCGTGAAAATCTTGTCGTAAAATCTGTAAAATGTTAGGCCTATAGGTGTTTGCAATACACATTTGTATTTAATATTACGCCATAAAATTTTGGGTCACCACTGGATATTTCGTTGAAGCGAGCTGTCGTTGAGAAAAGTGAAATGAAGAGATTTTGGTACATTTGCGCCGTTTTATGCCGCTAGAAAATATGCTTTAATGAGTGGGGGTAAACTTTAAATTGATATACACACGTGTAACGTTCTTTAAATGCTAAACATACATTACTCATGTGCGATGACTGTCGGGACCTGAAATATACTCGGTTTCTTTTAGGTACAAGCTAGAATTCCAGCACTGTACGTTCGTGCTTCTTTCGCAATTGGCCATTGACTTATTTGACACATTTTTAAAGTCGCTGAGCCAATAATAAAAATAAACTCAATGCAGGCCTATTTCACTGTGGAAGCGAGAAGCCAATGAACAGCTGCGTTATGCCTAAGTTCACACATGTTCTTGAAAGCTAGCCTACAAGTCAGTGAACCGGGGATTTTTTCTGGTCTCTATCGATGAATAGAGATTATGGTTTATCGCGGGAAAACTTGACTGTTTGCTGGATTTCAACAAACGTTCAGCTTACCAGAAGATTGCTGTCTTTAACGTGTATTTGGAGCTGTTACCCTATTTGACTGAGCCAATGAGAATCCCACTATTGTAATATTTGATGCTTGTTATTGGTCTGCAGACAACTACGTTGTGTTAGAAGTGTATTACCGAATTATATATTTTGCAAGAGCCTACAAAGTTTTCAAGGGTATGTTGGCACAAAACATTTTCGCGATATACCATCATCTCTAGCGATAAACAGTTTTCGAACACTCTGCTAACGACCGAAGCTCTGCACACTGCTCGGCGGCCTGGGCAGACGGTCACCTTAACATCGAGGTCTTTAGCGCAGGTGAGGGGTGACATTGTGTATGGAGCAGCGCCGGAATGAAGGGGCGTGGAAATTGGAAATCCCCGAGAAAACCCGCTGACCAGCGACATTGTCCCATATGCGAAAATCCGAGGACCGACCCTGTTGGGAATCGAACTCTGGTGGGAAGCGAGTGCTTTAGTCATTGCGGCAACCGTCGCCTCCTATCGTCGAAGGAACGCATGCTAGTTAGCGACTGCGTCTAGAGGTTATGGGCGAGGCGTAATGCGTGTTCTGTATCGTCCTTGCGGCTCCCGTTTTTCTCGGGGCTCTTACGGCCCCCCCCCCCCGCCCCACTTCTCCATTGTAAGGCTTCGTTCCATGTCATTCTTCAGGGCAGGGGCGCAGCCAGGATTTCTGTTCGAGAGGGGATACCAACTTGAGAATTTTCACAACACAATAAGGGGACATCGATCACACGTCATGAAGCGTTGACCCGGGGGTCCTCCCCCCAATAAATGTCTCTTTCAATGTGCAAAATAATGACATTTAAGCAGTTTTTGTACCTAACCTGTGAATATAACACTGCTGCTTTTATCTTCGAGATAGTTTATTTTAATTTCGAGGGGAGGAATATATCCCAATATCCCTCGTCCCTCTGGCTACGCTACTGCTTCGGGGTATGCCTAGGCACCCAGTAATAAATCTTCATTAATGTTACTATACTCTGGCCCTAGGCATCCTCCTTATATGAAGTTGTTTATTTATACCGCTCCCGCACTTCTAGACCGCTAATGTGCAAAATACGTCCGTCCATCCAGGCGGCAACTTTAAGGGTGTTCAAGTGTGATAAAATCATCATTTTATATTTTTATGTACAGTAATAGCGTTAGTTTTATAGACGATACTTGTGAGTGCAGTTTCCTCTTACATAATTTTTTTAGCTATCATAGTTTTCTCATAACGGTGCGTCAGAGCCAAAATTCGCTTGCTACGCTCCCATGTAAATAGCGAAAACTAATTGGTCTATTTAAATGAAATAATTCACTGTGAACTAACATCCTATGAACTCTGCAATAAAACATTTTAAAATCCACAACGTAATATAAAGTATAAAAGTAGTTCGTGGGATTGTTTTTAAATGTTATATTACGTAGCCCATTTCATGTTATTTCACCGCGAATTATTTCATTTACGTAAGTCAATTGGTTTTCACTATTTGCACGACAGCAGAACGTACTCACAAGTATCATCTATGAAACTAACACTATTTTATAAAAATATAAAATTATGATTTTAACACTCTTGAACACCCTCAAATTCACGGTTTCCTATGTACGCTGTTTTTGTGAATATTATTTTTCTAAATCCTAAAATGGAGATATAATAGCTTAAAACTCTCCCATAGATGTGTGGAAAATTTATTTTAATTAGTAACCAATTTTTTTGAAAACAAAATATTGTAATTTTAGCCGATTATTGACTTTAAAAGAATTATAAGTCATACATAATCAGGATTATATAACTGTAGTTTTAAAAAAGTGTAGTAAATCATGATACTAAACAAAAGTTAACACGTGTATGTGTGATGGTTAGAGATGATGATGGTTTATCGCGGGAAAACTTGACTTTTTGTTGGATTTCAACACACGTTCAGATTATTAGATTAACACTGGCTTTCTCTTGTACGTGGAGCTGTTATCCTATTTGACTGAGCCAATAATAACCCCGCAATTGTAATATTTAATGCTTGTTATTAGTCTGCAGACAGCTACGTTGTGTCAAACGTACATCACCCAATCATATATGTGGCAAGAAACTACTGCATTTTCAAGAGTATGTTGGCACAAAACGTTTTCGCGATGTACCATAGTCTCTAGTGGAGGTTTTACGTTAACTAGAGACCCGAAAATTTCGTGGATTCATCTGAGAATATGTTAGACTTCGAATTCCTGTACACGTTAATGACCTTCGCGATTGAGTCACTGTTTCTGCCACTCTTCCTTGTGGTTTGAGCAGACCTCATGCAACCACTCACTGACTGCCGTGCTACCTTGTCAGACGTATAACTGTCCCCTCACTGGAGCAGCAGCCAACAATGTATAAGTATCTGAAGACAGAGTATACATAGGACTGTGGAGTCCAGCCGGCAGGTCGTTGAACCCGTGAAATTGCCGTGTCTCTAACGATAACTAGGCACGGGAAAATTTCGCGAATTCAATGGCCTGTGTGTAAGAATCAATTATCCTATGCGTAGAGACATGCAGAATTCGCGTTATTTTCTGACAGCTGACTAGACTCCAAGAGACTATAGGCTCGTTCGACGTCTCCCGCTGGCCGATATTGTTGTGACTTGCCGCGGAGAACGCTTACACGGCAGAGAGGCCAATCTCTGTAAAGACCTAACACAAGTAAATGAGAACACACAAAAGTTCGTGGCCAATTGAATCGCAGATTATGCTCTGTTGCGTATAGGAAAGTGAAGTTTAGTCTGCTACCAAATGATAACGCGAATTTTGCATGTCTCTACATGCATACTCAAGCCCCTACAATTTGTCCGGTAGCTGCTACTCAGTGGAACAGCAGACAATGAACGAATAGTCGGGGTTTGAGTATGCATAGTACAATGGATTCTAGCCTGCAGGTCATTGAATTAGCGCAATTTTACTGTCCCAAACGATAGCTGTTAACTTTCAAGTTTGACGTTCTCCGTGTAAGCAGCTTAGCACCGCAGCGTACACTCACACTTAGGCACATATGTACAGTACTGTACATACATCATCGCAGCGTGGTTGCTTACACTCGGGGCGTCACTTTACGATAATATTAACACCGATCGTAGCCTATATTACGTTTCTTCGTTTAAGGTTGTTCACGTGGCAAAATTTCAAAATTTTATATTTGCTTGGCATAGTGTTGGTTTTATAGACGTTACTTGTAACTACATTTTCCACTTGTAGACATTTTTTAGCTCTCATAGTTTTCCCATGGCGGCACCTCAAAGTCAGAATTTGCAAGTTACAAGAACATAGGTTTAACAAAAACCAAGTAACTTACTCGAATGAAATAATTTACACTGAAATTATATATAATGGGTACTATGCTAAAAGATGTAAAAACACACAACAAATTCATTTTGTCTTTATTAAAAATTGTCACAAACGAGATAAATTTTCGTAATTTTCGGATTTTTTTTTAAAGTTCAAAGGAATTCCATTCTGTGTTTTTAAATCTTTTAGCATAGTGCCCATTATATCTAATTTCAGTGTAAATTATTTCATGCGAGTAATTCACTCGGTTTTTGTTAAACCTATGTTCCTGTAACTTGCAAATTCTGACTTTGACATGCCGCTATGGGAAAACAATGCGAGCTAAAAAATGTCTACAAGTGGAAAATGTAGTCACAAGTAATGTTTATAAAACTAGCACTATGCCAAGCAAATATAAAATTATGCATTTTTGCCACGTGAATGCCCTTAAACTACCTAGGCACCACACATACCAGCGTGGTCTTGTGGGCTGGCGAGGTGCATAGGAGACGAGAGCACCGTGAGAAATGTCAATGCCCGTCACGTTCCGCTGAGAATCGAAATTAGATCGCCGTGGGGAAAGTTGAGTGATCTGTATTTGGCACTGTGGTCCCGTAAATCTTTGCTGGAAAAAGCGTTTACTTTGCCAATTAAATTTATAATTAATTCGAAAATTTGTCGAATGTTTTACCCAAGTATCCCCACGTCAGAATTTTATTTACTGTTAGGTAACAAGCGGATAGGGAGGGGATAGGGTGACACCGTACCTCCCCTAGAACAGAAGGAAGGGACAGTAAGGCATTTGTACCCACCCCACGTTTTAATATTTAATAATGTTACAAGTTCTGCCAGCTGTATATTCAATATTTAGAAACGAAAACCACTTAAATAAAACGAATATGCACACTAAAATCCAAATTTCCCCGTGGGAGGACACCCGGACCTCCCGCTTTAATAAATCGTTATAGGAATAAACTTGGAAATAAATTTCTGTCAACGATCCCCCTTCCCCCTTTTACAAAAATACCTTCCGCCACCACTGGCAAAAACTAAAATGATTTGAGAGCAGTGGCGTTTCGAGGGTTGTTGGCAGGTAGAACACAAGTTACCGAGAACTGTACACTCCTGTGAACGCGCCACCGTATACCGATGACCATGAAATATCTACTGGCTACTTGTTCTATTGTGACCAGTCAGTAATAAGCGGCACCTACATACCAGCGTGTCAGTGTCTGTCTCGTCAACTAGCGCACAACCATGTACATTCCTCTGCAATTTATGCCCTCCCTGGCGACAACCTACGAGCCACCACTGTTTGAGAGAAAGTTTTGTTTCGTTGCAAGATATTGCAACAGTTGTTATCTTTAGGGCGCCGCCTACCTGCGCGTTAGAGGCTCAGGGGCTGCGTCAAATTCCACATCGCCACGTGTCAAGCACTGAACTAGCGTGCAAGATCCCCGCTAATCTATTTTTACTATGCGACTTTAAGCGGCGACCATATAGGTAATCTTATTGGTAGAAAGTCTGTAGTAAACTTCAGTGCACATTCTTTCCGAGTGTCATATATACTACATCCGGTTAGTACATTTTGAAGTACGGCAGTCTCAAAAAGGGCCTTTTTTTATAGCAAAGTTGGAGGACTTTGAAAGGGTTTTTAACGAGCATATAGTGTTTTAAAAATGGCATTCCGTCCTTGTCCGAAGTGTGTTTTCTTTTCCTACATTGGCACAGTGTGCACATATCTAATAGTTAGAGACCTGAAAAATTCGCGTTTTCTTTTACACACAAGCTAGAATTCCAACAATTGTACGTCTGAGTCAGTTTCGCAGTTTGTCCTTGACTTATCTGACACCTTCCGAAAGTCGCTGAGCCAATAACAAAAATTCAACTAAACGCAGGCCCATTTCACTGTGGAAGCGAGCAGCTAATGAACAGCTGCGTTATGCTTGACTTCACATACATTCTTGGAGGCTAGCCTACAGAACATTGAACCCGCGAATTTTTCCGGTCTCTACTAATAGTTTCGTAAAAAGCATATTTACCAACATACTGCAACGCAATTTAAATGCATGGTAGGCGGCTTGAGTAACAGGTATAACGGATAGCGCCTTAAGCTTTTAATATTATACATATATACATAATATTTGGAAAATATCTATATTTATATGCGTCCCTAGAAATGTACCTTTCTCCGTACACGCCTATATTATGGTAATGAGTTACCGAGAGAGGGATTATTCTGAACCTAGAATATGCCTACAAATACATTTGTGACAAATGTAACTTAAATTAATTTTTTACTTTTTAGATCCTTTTTTTTTAAATTTTATTTTTTTAATTTTTTTCTTTCAATTCGTTTTCTAGTTTTTAGAGTTGAATATTTGGAACATATTTATTTCGAGCCTTTTCAAGGCGCCGTTTTCGTTGTGCTGTTGCTTTGTTTGTTTTTTTTATCTTGTTTATTCATGTTGTTCCCACGAGACCGGAAGAAATGTTGGTCCACCCTCGCAGAGATTCCATTTCATTAAACGGGGTGCACGCGGTGCCCCGAAGTTGGTACGTTAGCGACTGTGCATGTTTGCCACCCCCTGCCCTTCAGCTCTTCAACACGTACCCCACCCTAATTTTTTTTGTACATTATAGTCCGCGTATTTTTATAATATAACAGTATATACAGTATATATTACATACATAGAGACCGAAAAAAATTCGCGGGTTCACTGACCTGTAGGCTAGCCTTCAAGAATATGCTGAAGCAGACGCTCATTAGTTGCTCGCTGTTAGAGTGACATAGGTTTATATTAGGTACATTTTCATTATTGGCTCAGAGCCTTCCAGGAGGTGTCAAATAGGTCAATGGCCAATTGCGAGAGTGACACAAACATACAGTTGTTGGAATTCTAACTTATACCCTAATGAAAGCGCGGATTTTTCAGGCCTCTAGTAATATAATATCATATTGTTGCATTGTCACCGAACTTATATAAGTATGTCAAATTTCAGCACAATTTGATACCAGCAAGTGTTTGAAAAATGGTTTGCAAATTTTGAAACGGACAACCTACTTACATACATACAAACATTGCAAGTTACATGAAAGCTTGTAAAAATAGGTCGCACTGCATGCATCCGAGGATGTAGCTAGGATGCTTCCTGGAAGGGGGAGGAGAGTCGGGGAGAAGATATTTTTGTCGTAATGTAATATATTGATATCGAGAGATAATGGTTTATCGCGGGAAAACTTGATTGTTTGCTGGGTTTCAACGCACGTTCAGTTAATGAAAATATTACTGGCTTTCGCTTGTACGTGGAGCTGTTACCCTGTTTGACTAAGCGGATAAGATACCAGCTACTGTAATATTAGATGCCTATTATTGGTCTGCAGGTAGCTACGTTGTGTCAGATATATCACCCAATCATACGTATGACAAGAAACTACAGTGTTTTTTAAGGGTATGTTAGTACAAACATTTTCAAGATATTCCATCATCTGTATACATATCCCTACATACATATATACATGCACACACTCACACAGGGAATAATATTATTCATGTTGATGTTTGTAATTTTATTTATTTATTTGTACATTTTACGTGCCCTCGAACAACACGCGGCCTTAGTAGTGGTACCGGTGGGAAAGGGGGAAGGAAGCGGGCAGGGCCTGTTCTAAGGAACCATCCCAGTATTCCCCTGGAGTGATTTCGGAAAACCCTGGAAAACTGAGACCAGAATGGCCGGAGCCGGGGATCGAACCCAAGTCTCCCGAATGCGTAGCGAGTGTTTCGCCACTGCTTCACCTCCCTCGGTTACTCCACCTCGCTCTGTTTCATTTCAATTATATTTATTTAACAAGTACTAACTGATAGTTTTGAAAATATGATTAAAATACAGGGTAATGGAAGGGCAGATAGTCCCGATATCCCCCCTGGCTCCTGGCCTCGCGCCTGTTCAGAGCCTCATCAGGGAGCCACGCGTGTTGGATGTGCTGTGAGCGTGTTTCACAGTCCAGGTACTGCAAGTATTTAACTGCCGCGTTCATTCACCTCGGCCTCACGTGGACGACGAGCTGATACCAGCCCACAGCGCAGCCGTGTGGCTTACTAGCCGCAGTTTTTCCCTGTCCGACAAGGGCAGGCAATTACTGTTCTAAATTGGTCAAACCTGTTAACGGCCACCGATGTTCGTGATGAGTTTCCGCCCATTACCGTCTCCGTGGCTTTATTCAGGTTTGCTGACTCGCTGTGGCGAGGATCGAAGCAGCTATTTGCTAAGGCATTTACAAACAGGTAGGGATACCTGATTTTTTGCTAAAATAATGTTTCAACTTGTTTCAGTGCCTGACTTGCACATCAGCAGCCTGGTTCATGGTATTGGCTGTGTGTTTTGCTGTGGCAAGCTCTGTCATTCGACTGTGCTAATGAGGTAATGTTACTGCGACACCACACGTCTGTGACTAGCGGGTTAAATCCCCCTCAGGACGCCGAGACATAAAAACATATAATTAAAGAGGATGGTATATCGCGAAAATATTTTTGCGAACATGCACTTGAAAACACTGTAGTTTCTCGCAACATATATTATTCGGTGATATACATCTGACACAACGTAGGTGTCTGTAGACCAATAACAAGCATCAAATATTACAATATCGGGATTCTTATTGGCTCAGTCAAATAGGGTAATAGCTCAAAGTATAAGCTGAAGCCAGTAATCTTCTGGCAAGCCGAAAGTGTGTTGAAATCCAGTAAACAGTCAATTTTTCCGCGATAAACCGTCCATTTCTACATATAATCACTGACCATAAAGCAGAGCTGCAGATGTGGACGTTAGACATTGAAACAAATTGTGAATGGATGCTAGCTCTGCTTCTGCCGCGAGTTTTGAAATGCCTAAGAAATTGCAATTTCACAAGAAAATAAGGATGGTTATGCGATACATGTGATAAAATAAAGAATTAAAAGATCAATTTAAAGTTCACTAGCGTGGCTGGGAGCGACAAATTGCTTATCTTCAATTGTAATTTGACTGGCCAATGACCGCAGAAAAAAATATAGTCGAAGTGGATGCTTGTTAAAGCTGTTCAAGTTCAAATACTATTTTTTTCCCTTCAGATTGTAAGGGTTTTAATGGTTACGTGACTTTACATAAAATGAAATGTGATTAAACCACGAAACAAAATGGAAACTATTTTTGTATAATATTTAACCATAATTATGAACGTTTCAAATTTATGTATCGTTCAGTGAAAATAATATATGTATATGTATAGTTGGTCACATTGGCATATACTGGCTAAGTCGTAGTAATTCTCGTTCTCCTTTGATCACGTGTCTAATATTTGGTTACATTTATTTACAAGTTTATTATAAATTAAAAATAATACTTCATGCAAACCCTGGGATCAATTTCTACGAAACTTTGTCGTGTACTTAGTGTCGTTGACATTCATTGTAAGTGTAGATCAAAATTGTAATATTGTGCGGTTAAAAAAAAAAAATGTTGAACCCTTACAGTTATCATAATTAAATTTAAAAATAATATTTTAGTTGATTACATTTTTCTCACACCAATACTTCATAAAATATCACGATTATTTAAAATCTACTAGAAATATAGGAAATAGCTTCCGACCACTTGGAACACACCAGAGTGAGTGGCCCAGGGTGACAATATTACTTGGGCAGACCCAAGGCGGAAATTACCCAGTATCCATGACGTAGGTCGAGGACATGCGGCGCCTGTGCATAGGGGCGGGGCTCATGGGCTCGCGCTGACGTAACAGTCCATTCAGTTCCGTTCCGAGGTTGTCGTGACGTCTGCTGGAGCGCGTGCTGCGAATGACAGATGAGACAAGATTCGCTGTCAGGAATCTAACCGCGGACCGCTTACAGACCGGAGATTCCATGTACACATCTGCTCACTCACCGTCACAAGCAATGCCGAAAATATGCGCGTGCAGGTTTATCACGATAGATTACATTCGACGTACGGTCTGAAAAGTAATTCGTCGAAATTGGTTCAAAGTTAGTTGTTAATGACTGTGACGACGTGCAACAATGCTGAAAATAATTGTTTACAGTAACGGCAAGAGTAATGCTTCTTATAGATAATTGACAGATTCGTAAGTTTAATCTCTCTCCTGTTCGTACAAAATGATTATCTGTCATTAAACAATATGTAATATTGTGTACTTAGTTGTACTAAGACCTTGCGCATTTTTAACCGTCCAACATAACAGCATAAAAAGGTGGTTTATAAGAAGCAAATCCTAACAGCTCCCTAGTAACTGTGACTAGATGTGATCTTATGTAACTCTTCAAAAATATAATTTTAACTTCGTTGAGCTGTCGCGAGCGTTCTTTCGTAATCTCCTATATTGCCAATGTCTTTGCAGGTAGCCAGTAAAGGTGCCAACTTGAATAATTTAATTTGGATACATCATTCAAATGTTTTACCTCTAGGTGTAGCGACTGTAGCGTATAACGATTCGAATTACGGGGGAAAGCTAGAGGCTAAATTTTATCTATCGATTTTCTGCAATAAGTTCTGTTTTAAAATATTTTTGGTAAATGTGGTAATGTTGAAACATAGAATGTATTTGCGATTAATTTTGGAGATCGTAATAGTGTTATATGTTCATCTTATATTGGACTTTAATAATTCTTTAAAGTTAACCTATAATTCCCTTGCAAGAATTCTGCATGACAAATTAATTAATGATTCCATTACTATTTATGTCGAGCAGTTTATCAAGAATGTATCCTATGTCTTGTCAAAGAGAATATTTTGATAATACAGCTTGAATGTTATGGCTCGAAAACAGAAAATACAAGAAAATTAACTAACACTCCCCCTTAATAATGTTGGCCACGAAACAGCGACACTGTTCATGATGCAATGTGTCCTGTGCGCAATTAGGTTGTGTTAATATCCTGTTAAAGATTCTTGTGCGTATATTTACTTTGATAAGTGTATGAGCGGACGCTAGAATACTTAATCGTTGCCAATAAAATCTTAACTACTCATCAAAATTCGATAAAATTTTTTGCCGAATATTTTATCAGCGGACGTTTATTTATGTAGCGCTATGCGGTAGTATGCTTTACTTTCGAGTAAAAACTTAGGAAACTGTAATTTTTATAAATTTTGATACGATAATATCCGGGCCTCTGTAATAACCGAATTTCCAAAATACTCGCGTTTTGATTTGAAAATAATTTTACTATCAGAAAATCTCTGCGCGATAGGTTTACGAATGTTAGAATTATTTTCAAACGAAAACGCGAGTATTTTTTAAATTCGGTTATCATAGAGGCCTAGATGTTATCATAGTAAACATTATAAAAATGATAGTTTTCCATTTTTGTAGATTTTGTGGTTTCAAGCCCTTATTTTTCTATAAAAAAGTTTTAAAATTTTTATTCGAAAGAATACTACCGCATAGTGGTATATAAAAAAACGTCCGCTGATAAAGTATCTACTCGGCAAAAAAATATGATCTAATTTTGACGAGTAGACCCTATTTCAGATATTATTGACGATTGAGTATTCCAATCATCCGCTCGACATCGTACCTTTACATGCCCCTTAATTAATGAACATCGCTGTATATAGGAACTGAGAAAACAACAGCTCATGTTCCAGATGTTCGCTGGATTATTTTTGCGAAAATAATGCTATGAACAAATTGTCAAGTAGTTTTGAAGAAACGGAGCTACGTATTATTCGAGTGCAGTTTGCAAGTGGGTACGAGCAGCGTGATACTGGTGCGACAGCTTCGTGGAGCGATGATCGCAGCAGGAAGGCATGTCTGTTGTGCCGGTCAATTACACGGCTAGTGTCTGATCAGTCGTCGAGACTGGGCGACAAGGAGATACAAGCCTCCACCCCTCCTCTTCACCGGGGTACTTAGAGAGCGCAACGTGCCGAATTTGTCGTGAAGCGCTCCAACGGCCGTGACGTCTCGCTTCATTGGTGCGGGCATTGGTCTTCTTTCTACACGCTCCGAGTCTTGTGGCCTCTTCCGCTCTTGTGAAATACAGGTGACTATTTCAAACCTCGTGTTTTGTTATGCCCTCTACCTTCGTAGCTAAGTGGGGATCGTGGATTACGTGACATTTTGTTATCGAATACAAACATTTTTGTGCTGCATGCTGGTAGTGTCGAACAAACAAAACGTTTTATAATTTTTTATTTGAGAAGCCACGTAAATTCATTATTCCACTCATTGTAGGAAACCAGCTTGCGGTGTGTTGTACCTATTGCTCTTATATAGTGTTTTCATTTGACACATGGTATGTTTAGAACAGTGGCGGATTTAGAAACACGCTTTGGGAGGTGCTCATGTGATTTTATGTATTGTAAAAATACCAGCCATCTCAAAAGTGTGGTTGTTTACTGTCACAGAACATTAAAAATTTACATACATACAAGTAGGACACATTAAATGTATTTGGATCATAATAGAACAAAACTTCAGTTTCCTTGAGGCGACTGGACTTTGGCTAAATAATGTTGAACACGATTTTTCAGGGGCTTCACCCCGGTAGCCACCCCCTTAAATCCGCCACTGGTTAGAATAAAATGTAAATCCGGATTCAACCTTGAGTGTCCTGAATAATTCTATTGGAATGTTACCGACCGTAAGGTCAGCCAGGCTGGAGTTAAGTAGGAGCGGAGTGAGATATGAGATTATCCAGTTCAGTCGCCGAGATGGACTATGGATGGAGACAGGAAAAATTCGCGGGTTCAATGACCTGTAGGCTAGTCTCCAAGAATGTATGTGAAATCGTGCAGACAGCAGCTGTTTATTAGCTGCTCGCTGTTAAAGTGATATTGGTCTGTGTTAGTTACATTTTATTATTGCCTCAGAGACTTCCAGGAGGTGTGGAATAAGTAAAAGGCGAAAGTGACACAAACTTACAGTTGTGGGAATTCTAGCTTGTGTACCCAAATGAAAACACGCATTTTTCATGTCTCTAACTATGGAATATAGAAACGTTGAAGTCCAGATTCAAGTGGCCGCGGTTGGAGCAGTAGCTAGAGAATCGCCTCCCTCCAAGGCGATCCGGGTTCGATTCACGGCGAGGTCGGTCCCCAGATTTTCGCATGTGGGATTCGTGCCGGACGATGATGCTGGTCCGCGGGTTTACTCGGGGATCTCCTGTTTTCCGTACCCCTTCATTCCTGCGCTGCTCCATACTAACCTCGTGTCATCCCTCACCAGCGCTTAAGGGGCCCGCCTCGTTGCCATAAAATCACACTGCAGCGTTTTACACCGAAACTAATACACGTGTGTTCACGCCGTTTCTCTACGAAAAGAACACACACTTCAGACGACTACCCTTAAGTACTTTCAAATCAACACACGTATTAGAAATCCCCTTTTAGGGCACGTCAAAATGGGTTAAAACGGAGTTTTCAGGCTGCTATAGCGGAAACTATACTTGCCGAATACATATGAAACCGATTAAGGGTAGTGCATTGGACTTCAGTAAAGTGATTTCGTAAATAAAACAATATGGTCACCACTTAAAGTCCCATAGGAAATTTGTTTTTTCGCGAAGACTGCACGCCTTAAGCGTAGAGGCGACGCACCGTTGTATGGCCAATACGACGTCGCCCTTAGCACCATACCTCACTCACACAAACACATGTGCCACGAGGTGGGCCCCTTAAGGGCTCTCCCTATCTGCGCTTCAGATGCATCGATGCGTGTTACGGCTGTTCTTTTCTTTTCTTTTTTTTTTTTGACGTAACTGCGTATTACATTTTATATCTACTAAAAGAACACTCATTTCAAACTATGTCGCTATAATTTAAAAAATTTGGCACGTTTATTAGGAACCTCATTTTCGGGCCCCTCAAAAATGGCTTTTCCAGACTGCCGTATCTGCGAAAATAATAATCGGATTAAAAAAACACAACTATTGAAACAAGCGTTAGACTTTGAACTACTCTCCATAAATAAAATATTGTATTCAACGCTTAAAGTTTCGTAGAATAAAGGATAATAGTAAAGCAGTGTACGCCAGATGAGTGGCTTGCGCGGAGAGGCGATAATGCATTACATACTTCGGTCAACGGCGCTCTTATCGCTCCTGCCTCACACACTTGTTAGTTTGGTTATGGAGTAAGTCACAATCCCTTCTTGTCGGAAAATTGGAATGTTTCGCGCGTGTATACGTATTGCAGAGAATTTTTCTTACCTCTCAGTCTGTTTCGTAAGAACTAAAAACTGGTGGTGTGAGCCTCTCCCGTTGGATAACTCTTTTCTTTATTGATAATCAGTAATTTTGTGAAAGTTTTTTTGTGTAATACTGTAATAAAAGTAAGTAAGCTCGGCGGTCAGTACAGGAAAAAAAAAAGCCGTAGCATGACATGGCTGAATAAACTCGGTAAGTAGGCCGAGAGACATTGCCGTACAAAGAGGAGTTAAAGTGTGTGCGAAATGAGGCTTTCAAAGTCAAACAGAAAGGTGAAGGCAGCATTGTGTGAAGGGCCGCTACCGCTCCGTTAGACTAATAGTTCCGTGGCCGTGAACGGCTGTTGGTCGGTGAAGGACAGCTTGTGCCGTGGTTCGGGGACCCACGTCAGGTCGTGCCACTTTTGTACGCCCGCGCTCGCAGAGACTGACTGTGAGGGAAAGTGTGCGCTCGTTTACCCGTGACCGCAGCACAATACGTGGCATTGGAGAAGTGCGGACGGCGGGAAGCAAACACCAGGCCAGCCTTTCTCTCTCTCTCGCTCCGTCGTGCAGATATCTCGGCAAGGCTGCAACTCCCAGCAGCAGTAGAATACAGGTATTCCTGACATACTTCGCTACGCAGCCCATTACGAGCTGCAAAGACACTGCACTCACATTCTGGAGGACCCGGGGTTCATTCAGGAGCGGATCTAGAGGGAAGTAAGTGCCCAGGAGGGAGGGAGGGGGCAAACTGCCCCGGGCGCCGGGTTAGAGGGAGCGCTGGTGGTGCTGACAATTTTTACTCGGGAATTAAATGTAAATGAGTGTAAAAAATATACGCTATCTACCAGTATTGAGACTTTCACAATTTTTGTATTTTGTATTCTTACTAACCTTGAACACCATTTAACGTTATAAATACAGTATTTATAATTATAATACACACTTAAAACACTGCTATTGGTAGCTAGTATATACAGGTTTTATGTATTTCTACTAAAATGTTATACTGTTATTTACGCGAGCGCAAAACAACGTATGCGAGATACGTTTATTACTGTTGGGTTGATTGGACTGATGGGAAAGGGGGCGGTGGAGGAGGGGAGCAGGTCACAATTCTTGTCCCGGGCGAAAGGATACCTATATCCGTCCCTGGGGTCATTCCTGGTCCGGCCATCCTGATTTCGGTTTTGCGTAGTTTTTCCGAAAACACCCCCAGTCGAGAGTGCTGGAATGTCTCCTCGCTGAAGACCATGGCCGCTCCCTTCTCCGTCTCCTGTCTGTCTTAAGCCACGGGCGCCGTCTTATTTACTCGCTACTTAGCTTTTAGCCGCGAAGTTTAAATAAATAGAACCACAGATTTTTGGTGAAAATAATTTTGCACCTATGTGCACCTATATGCCTTATGTGCACATCTGTAACTGTCAGCATCTTGGTGTTCTACCTGCAAATCATAGGCGTGTGGTGTCACAACAGTAACCAGGTCCCGGGTTTAGGTGCCTGGCGCCCTGGACACGGCCAGATTAAAATAAACCCCATCCCCCATACGCAAAAAGTCATGCACAAAGTGTAAAAAAATTACCTGTTGCGCATTATTTCTCTTTAAAGAACGTGTACGAATGAAATACATAAATTTACAAAACGGTGTAATTTATCAAGTAAATATTTTCATTTAAAGCAAAAATATTCTTCTAGCGAGTTGCGTCCCTTCCAGATTGCCCAGTCTGCCCAGTTATAACACGGGGCCTGGCAGTAATATTGCTCTCATATACAGGATCAAATGCGTGGTGCCTCTGTGCACAAACACGCTACCAGAAACCATGAAGCAAAGCTGCAGATGTGCACGTAAGGCAATGAAACTAGCTGGTGAGGCGAGAGGGTTTTACGATCCTTTAAGGTTGTTCAAGTGGGGAAAAAACATAATTTTATATTTGTATGAAATAGTGTTAGTTTTGTACACATTACTTGAGAGTACATATACCTCTAACGGAAAAAAAAATAGCTCATCTAGTTTTCCCGTAATGGCACTTCAAAGTCAAAATTTGCGTATTTTTACTTCATACAAAACTTGAAAACCAGTTAACATAAAGAAATGAAAAAAATCATATCAAAACTACGCGTTACTGTCTATGGCCTGTAGCATTTAAAACCCGT